>WURS02013799.1:0-12249 GCA_011762765.2 Rhinocypha anisoptera | reverse complement strand
CTTGCGCTCCCGAACGCAAACGGCCAAGGAGCTAATTTTAGAACGGTCGCATGGGGAGAGAGAGAGAGAGGGAGAGAGAGAGAGCGGGAGAGGAGGAGGGAGGGCCCGTTGGCGACGGGTGGGTGTCGAGGCGGAGGGGAGAGAGAGGAGAGGAGAGGGAGGGAGAGGAGGAGGAGGGAGAGTGCGTTGAGTGTGTTTTCCGTTCCGCCACCTCGACGCCTCCCTCCCTACCCTCCTATTTCAAGATTCGGTTTACGAGAATGGATTAAAATAAAAGTCGCGGCCGGTAAACGCGGGAAAACTGTCTGGTATCGATAAATCCGCCCCCTCCCCCCCCCGGCTCCTTCGGCTTGAGCTTGTATACATAATTTTCGAAGCTCGCCCCTTTGCCTAATGCCACTCTTCCGTTGGCATAAAGACTTCCGTTGAAAGAGTCGGATTCCCACACATCCCGCAGCACCCCCCTCATTCTCCCTTGCACACCCGCGTATCTGTGGCGTAGGCGAGGGGGGGGGATACGTTGGCTCTGCGCCAGGAATTATATATATATATATGGTTCCTTCCTAGCACAATCATTGGAGCGTTTTTTTTCTCTCTCAACCGGAGAATACAAGTACGGTGCATGCCCCTTTCGTCCCTGTACCCCCATCCCTCCACCACCACCATTTGCGCATTCCCGATTCATTTCGTGACCGAGCCGACGCGCCCATCCATCTGCGTGAGCTTATTTTTCCCAAGCGCCGTCGACGCTTTAAAACTGTCGTTAATTCATTTTGATCCCGGAAATAAACGCGTGACGAAAACGGCCGGATCCGCGTCGGGAGAAAGAAAAAAATAAAACTCCCGAAGTGGGTTTTCTACCATTAACGGTAATTTGACATCTTACGTAGTTTCAGCAGGCCACTTTGAAGGTCAGAATCCAATTTTCATCATTAACCCCAATGTCGGCAAAGTTTTTGTTGTGGGCTTTGTTATACAGCTTGGGGCTCCCACGTTTGAATTCAGTGGATCACTCTGGCGATGGGCTTTCTTTGGGGTCGAGAGAGAGGCTATTATCTATCCGATATCTAGTTTTATGTCGAATGCCTGTCGTTACATGATTTGCCTTTCGTAAGTAACGAATAAAGCTTTCGTCAGGTTTATCTTGAAATGAAGCGAATAAGTGTGTTGCTCTTTCTGTATTTTGTATTTCTTTCCCTGGCCGTAAAACCTCGTTGCTGACCGTCATGCTGTGTGCTCAACATCTCTTGTTAGAATGTCTTCGACAAGTCCTCTGTGACGGTCCTTGAAATCTCTCTCGCGACCAATCGCTTTTATCGCGATAATTCGTCTCAAGGCACCGTAATGGCTTCCGTCGTGTCACATCGCCGGGAAAACACTATTCATGCGTGCATCGCAACATATCGTACGTTATTGAACGTTTTTTCTTGCGTGAGACCACAGGAATAGACGGCCTACACGTTATCCTCAAGTCTAGGGGTCTTCTATAGCCCCTCAAACCATATTTCCATATAACAACGTTGAAAAAATCAATTAATTAATCGTTCTTCGGATCTAAATTCATACTTTTTCTCAAGACCTTTTCTAGGCTTTCACAGCAATGTTAATGTTGGCTAAATACATATGTGGTATTTGCGTAAAAGTAAGTCGTGGAAAATGACAACGGGCTAATTTCCTTTGAGGCAGGTACCATTGTGTTTGACAGTTACCATTGTGTTTGACAGTTAATGTGTTCGCAACGTACTTTCTCAAGGGTTTCAATAAACAATTAAAAAGGAATCCGTATCGCAAAGGTACGTTATACTAGAACGAGTAATGCGATCGGTATAGCGGCATATTTACTCGACATTCGTTTGAATGCTCTCCTCGGGAATATGTTTGTGCGAAGGATTCTCCTTGCTGTTCTTATCCAAGAGTGGACAGGTTAGAAAGCCCTGCACCATGACTTGTTAATCACAAGCTGCCTCCGCTTCACTCAAAGATGTTTCCATCAGTGTTCCGGGATGTAGTTGCTCCTTGAGGTTTCGTTGGCAGTTGTGGATTACATGTCCGCCTCGGTTCATGGGAAGCCAATTACTCCCATCTCCTCTCTTGATTGGAGGATAACCGGCTTAAGCTGGAAAAGCATTCGAGAGGGAAGAGGAAGAAGGTATTTTTATTTGATAAGCTTCTTCATGTCTTGCCACGTTCCTTCATATATTCCAAATAGTTATTCGAGAGATGTAACTGTATAACTATGGGAGGTAAGACGGCTCACAGGTAGCCATTCGTGAGTATAGTTACGTCTGGCGATTCATCTCACGATTGTAAACTCCGCCTCCGGCAGTCTGAGCAAGGGTTGCATTAACTCGACATCATACAATCCACTCAAGAAAGGAGATAGAGAGTTTGGCCGAGATGCTTGCATTTTATTTCTTGAATGTAACCATAAATTTAAAAAAATATTGTCTTTTCTTACTTATGGCTTTCTATTGCTACTGAGATATTTTTTATTTAGTGCCGAAAGGTTTAATCACGTAAATAAATACTGGTAATCTAAACCAGTTCTAATCGGGAAATCGATGTCAGTATACATGTTAAAATTCTAATTGGCATCACTCAGTCATCTTGAAAAGGACACTGTCTCAGGCAGTACTTAGTGGGAGTCCATCATTCTGGGGGTAAAAACTCTGCATTTTCCACGTGAATATTTCTTAGGCACGATCATGGTTTCGTAGCGAGGCATCATCATCAGATGATGTGATGGTGGTCATCTATACACGGCTATGAAACCATGGTCGTGTCTGATAAATATTTGTGTGGAAACTGGTGAGTCGGCTCTTTTACCCCATTTTGAAAAAGTTAGAGACCGGACTATCCTATTCCTCCATTACCGTAGTACCATGATCATATTGCGCACTTTTATGACAGTTAAGATGATACTAAAAACCAGAAGATGGAAAAAACATGGGAGGTAAAGAGGTCTGGATTGAAAACATTTCGAAGAATTTAAACAATTTAATCAGTGCGTTTCAACTTTTGTAATCACCCGCGTGTGACATATTATGTAGTGAAGCTATTTCACTTTTTGAGGAGCATTCTTTTTTCTCTTTCCCCCGGACACAGAATGACGGTATTTTTTTCTTAATGCGTCAAACGGAGGCGTCCCTTCGGAGATGCCTGTTGTAATTTCAAGAAGTTTGTTCAGTCGGGATTCGGAAAGAAATTCTATCTTATGAGCGTTCGGTCTATCTCTTTATAATCATTAGGTTTTCTGCCTAAGGGTAGGTCCTTGGCATCACCGAATAATCTTCTTTCTGATCCTTTTCTCTTTTTATTTTTACACAACCTTCTTTTCATATTTAATTCAAATTAAATCATTGCTTTTTCACTCCGTTCACTGCGTTCTTCGACGATTCCTCGTTCTTTTGAAGAGTGCCGGTCCAGTCTCTCTGCAAATTTTTAATGATTTACACGACTATAATTAACCACACTGCGTGCATAAATTATTCGAAATTTTATCTGCTCAGGCAATGACCGGATTACCTCGGGTTAGTCCTTCCCACCTCCGGAAATAAAACATAGGTCCCGAGATAGGCAGAAAAAAACCGGCACCACGCCCATCCCCAACCGATCTCAAAAATAGACAAGCCGAAATTTGACTCGGGGTGTACATCTTGTTCCCTCTCATTCGCTGTATTTACTCTCTATATCTTTTTTCTGGAGTTTACTTTAACCAAATAATAAGAATAGGCGACATTCACGATTCCCATCATGTGCCGTCGCCGTGCTGCCGTTGATAGGGACCTAGGAGCGCCATAAGGAATACAGAGGGAGAGACTTTATCCCCCGCGACAGTGAGCTCGAATGTATGATAATAGCATCCCATTTGTAACCATTTTACAAGTCGTTTCTGTTGGGTATAAAAAATTGTCCCGCGTTCGGAAATCGCTGTGCTAACATTAGCATTGTCTCTATGGTAACTCCGTGAACCTTGGGTCAGGAGACGTGCCGTAAATCATCTCCAGCGTCAGACGAAAGATTCAGGAGGCCGCCGTCTACTGAATGCTCTGCCACAGAATCCACGATCACGTGGGTGGCGAGTTTATATTGCCGACTGCGTGTGTAATACCATCCCATCAATATAATTTCATTCTTTGGCAGCTGCCTCGCAAATAGCAATAGCCTTTGGAATTTAAATGCGTTAAAAGCGTTTTCCCCTCGTAGGAGCCGACTATAAATACACGTTTTTTTAAATTTATTTTTCTTTTCCTTCTTTTTACATACTCTTTGATCCTCTATAAAATGAGATTTCTCCGGTCTTAGGCGTTATTTCTCGTTCGCTGCATTAGCTGCTGCGGCAACAACTGAGTGTTTGAAATTTAGAGCATAGTGTCTTTGATCCGATGACTGTGTTCCTTCCCACTCATCAATATCCTGTGCACATACATCCTAACCGTTGGTTAATGAAACTTCAAAGGCACCAAAATATCTCATCTGTAGGTTATCAATCACAAGGGTCGTCCGAATAGTCTGTTTTATAGAGCTTTTTTCATTTAGGAGTGATGAGCAATTTGGTTGCAAATAGACTTAATTGATTACCGTGCAGAATTATAAATTTCTTTGTGAAAGAAGGTTTGGCGCCAATGAAAATTCATTCTATGCTTATAAAAGTTTATGTGAACTAATCACCTTCGTTTTGGACGATTAAAAATGGTCTGATGAGTTTAAGCGTCACCGTTTCAACCTTGAGAAATATACGTACTCAAGAACCATGACCAAAAAGTGAAACAAGGTCAAAAATGATTGATAAAGTCCACGATGTGATATCGAATGATCGACGGATTATTTCGACCTGAAATCTATGAAATTAAAGATACTGTAAAACAACAATAGTGGTATATTTTGCACGAAAAATACAAATGAAAAAGCTTTTCACTAGATGGGTGTCGCGGTTGCTCACAGTAGATCAAAAAGACATTCGTACGAAAATTTCTGAAGAGTCAGAGAAACGTACGAAGATTAAAACTATTTTTTTTACATTTATATGTTACTAGGGATATTTGATTTACTATTCCACATCAGAATCTAAATATAAATCTAAAGAGTGGAAAGAAGCCAGCTGTTGGGTGCCAAACGAAAGCAAGTCAGTTCCATTGGGCACATAGGTTATGAAATAGGTAATTTGGGACGCAGTGGGTCGTTTTTTTATTTGCTTCATAACTAGTAAGAATTTGGATAAAGAAAAGATCTTAAGAAACAGGTACAGGGCGTCGGAGAATTCCTGACGAGTCCCCCAGTTTAATGATCTATGAAGTTAGTAATCCACTGAAACAAAGGAAGGTGACCATGAGTCTGATTATTGAGCCATAAAGGCTTCAGATCTCTACAGGAATTATAATTATATTATCTCAATAAGGCTCGGTAGTTCTTTTCGCATATTTTCACTTCGCTCAAATACTTGTCAGTTGTATTCATCTGCTTCGTAGTCCCTTCGTCTGACTGGCATAAAAAGAGACAAAAAATGGCATTGCCATTTTCATTTTGAATTGGTGCCTTTTCCTCTCGTAAAATAAGTTTGTGTTGTGTTGTTAAAATAAGTTTAGGGAATCGAACCTTCAGTTGACCGTAGACACTGCGATTCTACCAACTTTTGACTCTTATGACTGTCAGACCAAAACAGTGTGATTATCTAGGTACCAGATCTTCATGAGAATCAGCAGGCGGTGCAGATAATGGGAAAGTTCTTTCAACCCTTATTCACGTGCACGTGGTGGGGTCACTACTCCCAGTAAACATGCCAAAATCTGTCCCATTGCTATTTTCTTTGAAATATCCATTCTTTGCCACCATTAATTTGAGTATTTTTTATTTTCATTTTCCCGTGAATTCGTTTTTATCTTTTCATGGAGGTGTCCTAGTTAACATTACAGGTAATATATAAATAAGGAAATAAATTCCTATAAAAAAGTAGTTTACTCTCAATTATTTGAAGCGGCCGAGGTTACACGCGGCTATCTCACATTCTGGTTAAAAATAAATCGCTTAAACAGGAGCTGCATCCGATGATTGCCACCGCAGCCACCTTCACTTCCTTCTCGTGTCCAAGTTTAATTTTTTACCTTGGATGAGACGCATAGTAGAACGAATTGTGATTGACACTCCATGAACCGTCAACTTATCGTAATGCCTTCACTTGACAAAAATATTGCGTTTTGTGGCCGTGCATTTTTTTATACGAGACGTCGTAATTTCAAGTCCGGGCGCCGACTTTGACAAAAAAAAGATTCTAACGAGGGCGTCAGTAGGCATTCCCGTTTCGAGACGAATGGAATAGACGTGTCATTGTGGAGTTATTCACTTTGTGCCGACCTTATCGCTTCCGAATATTGCGTAGCAGTTGCGTAAGTTTGGTCGTTGATCTTTTTCTTGGCCTTCCACCACCTGCTGCTTATTTACGATTACTTTATCGTGGAGCCCGTTGCTAATGTCGTAGAGAGGCTGTCGAGAGGCTTCTTGTTCGCTTTTCCACCATTCCTGCTTTTTATTCCCGTTTCACTGCGGTGCCTCGTCTTACTAGGAATACCGTAAAATAGAGTAAGACTGTGCCACTTTTTAGAGTTTCCTTGTAGAGTACGGCACAGAATAATAGGATAACTCACAAGGCATCATTAATGATGTTTTTATTCTTTGACTATATAATAATTGCTTCTTGGAGTTATCAAAGCATCGCTTTTGACTTCAAATATTAAAAACATAGTATGGAAAAATTTCACCCCAATTAGTTTGAATTATATTGTGCCAGCTTTTTCATTCCGTCAGTCAGTCAGTATACATTCCCAGAAATTAGCGTCTTGTCACATTCAAACAGTCATTTTCCGGAGGTTTCAGAGATCTTACCTGGAAAAGGATTATTAATCTATCAGGGAAAATGTATTTACTGACTACAAATCAAGAAATAATTACTAGCATAAGCATCTGAAAATATTTTCTTGCTGTAAAACAATAACCTAGCAAATAGTAACAATTTAACAATTCAGGTATGTGGATACTATTTTATGACGGTTAACCAAGACTATCGCTCTCTGTAAAATCATTACCTCACCTGGATAAAGTTCATTGTCATAATTAATGAGTAGAAAATCTCCCACATTTACATGATTCGTCAGGTGGCATATCAATACTCGAGTTTTCGTTTTGACGTTGAGAGTTGAAGCTTTGGTCAGTTTCAGCGTAAGTAACGTGACCAACCTCAACATTATGAAATTTATCCTTATAAAAATTTCTTTGAAGTCTCAAGAAGAATCTATTCGCGTTGAGGTTGAATGGTCCAGAAAAATGGCTTTTTATTGGTTTGCGTTTCTGAAGGAACACTGGCCTTCTTCCTTCTTTGATTAGTTCGTGTGGAGGTTACATTTCTTATTTAGTTTTTCAATTAAACTACTTCCAAACCAAATCCTTGATGTAAGTCAGAGATTGCGTAGGCATTCTGTTCAAAAACTTGCGATTTATAGGGAAAATGCCACCTTTATGGAACTCGGATTTGACATTAATGGATGAGTTTTCTTTTACAGTTCCCATTAGCCCTTTCAGGAGTTCCGGAAATATCTCCTCTGTTATTGATGTGAAGCGACTTGTCTCGAGCCTTTTCTTTCCACTTGTCGAGAACCTTTCTCCAAGATCTCTGTCGGTCAGAAGTATCCAACTCTCATCCTACTAAACATAGGTAGTATTAGTATCATTAAAAATGGGTTCCACTGGTCATTTAATCGAAAAAAACGAGTCTCTTCCACCTCAGGACATCTCCCATACTGAGAAAGCATTTTGCCTGACTGATAATCATTAACCTTTACCACTGTTGCGAAAAACCTGAGGGACTAGCGTATGATGGGGAAAATGCAGTGAATTCTATTCCGGACAGGTTTTCCGGCCATTTTGGCACTTCGTGACTGATTTCGGAAAATACTGGAAATTCGATGCTGCTTAGGTGCTCAAAGTTGTTGCTGCTTCCTTTCTCACGCCCGTGTTTCGTGTTTCTCGGGGATGGCAGGAGAGTCGAGTGGGCAACAAGTCAGTTCAGTCGAGACACACACAAAGGAAGGGGAAATAGCATGGAAACCGAGATGTTCCGCAGAAGCCTCGAAGAGGTAGTTTTTCCATTGAATCCACAAGGAAAGCGTATCGCTTAAATCATTTGCTCCCAAATCATCGGACTCGCCTATGTGTGTGTGTGTGTGGGAGGAGAGATGCTGTGTGTACCCATGGCGCAAGACTTGGTCAATCATAAATTCTACCTTAATGGAGCTCCTGGGAGATGGGGAAAGCGTTTCCAGTTTCTCTCGAGGAAGTCCCCGAACCGAGACATTTCGTGGCTTTTGAGTCCCCGGGGATGCATCGCGCTTTCATCGCCAAAGGAATCATCCGCCGCGATCCGCGGTCGGCGTGTGATGATTCCTCTGGTGTGAGGAAGAGAGCGTCCCCCAGAAGTGTAGCCATGCGACGCAAGGCGCTTGGAACAAGGGTGTGCGAAGGGAAGAGCGGACACGTCCCGTTTCGACGGCTAACTTCGCCAAAAACCACGTCAATCGGGAGGTCACACCGTCTCATCCTTCCTGGGCGACCGGTAGCTGGGACTGAACCTGCGTTGTCCAAGAGTTGAGCGATGTCACGAGGCCGCTCCATCGTCCGAAATGTAACCCGTTCTATCTGCGGTCGCGAATGAACCGATTTCCGTCCTTCCTGGGGTCGTTTTCCATTGTGACTTTTCATTCGCTTACAAGGTTCGTTATGAATGCCTCCTCCTTCGGGAAGCGTTTCCTAATGCACGACGGGAAGTTTGCGTGCGCATCGTTTGAACCTAAGTTAATCCCTCGTGAAAAAATGGCACGCAAGATCACTATGGTTTCGATTAATTGATTCGATGAAGCAAACCTTTATGAACGCAGCGGGACCACATTCCAGCTTACAAGAGATATTGATTGATATAGCTCCTTCCTCCAGGAAGCATCCCCGTCATTTTTCCCTTATTTCGCGAGAGAGTATACGTCGGTTTACCGGATATTAACTTGTTAGCATTTAATATAAATTAATATGGGAATGTATGAAATTAGAGAACCATCGACGTTTCTACCTTTTGAATGGCCGTCTTATCATTGCTTTGCGGCACTTCATTTCACACTTTAATGGATTCAGACTCGAGAAGGGAGGTTTCTTGGGCAAGCCAAACCCCTGAACTTTTTTTTTAATATAAAGAATAGGCATCCCTTTATTTTTGGACTCTCTGGATATTTTTTTCCGTTCATTTCACCAGCGCCACATTCCATTTGCTTATCGTTCGCTTCCTTTCTTCTATGTAAAAGCGATAGCGTTCCCAGAATTCCGTTTTGCCCTCGCTCAGTCGTATACAACCAAAGTCTCTTACCATGTTACCCGCCCGTGCAGTTAGCTAGCTACTGGAAGATGATGAAACTTAACAATTTTCCCCAGTGGCGAAGGGACCCAGTCTGTTTACGCTGGAGGGTAATGGACTATAATGGAAAAGAGATGTGGTTTCATATTTAACACATCTTTAAAACACGGAAATCATTACAGTAATATAGATGCAGTTGCTTTCTTACGGCCCTGACAACGATAAAAATAGTAATTATTTTTTCAATGGAATTATCCACTATACAGAAGTTTTAAGAGACATTTCGCGTGGTGAATTACCAATGATATAACCGTAATTTATCCATTAATATTTTGCGATATTCAATTGTTCGCTATAATGATTGTAATGTTGAATATACACTCCACATACGCCTTAAGCTTGTTATAAATCAAATGCCCTAATCCATATTTTTTAAGTATCTTTTTTAATCGTGAGGTCTGAGGATTCAAGTGTGGTTATCCCATTTAACTCTAAATGAACTAGTGACTGTCAACAGAGTGATCATTGGCGGCCTAATTCAGTACAAGGGAATTTAACTGTTCTCTAAGGAATGGTTGAGAGTCCGGCGAGATCAGGTTCTCTGAAACGAAACTTGTACATAAGTATTTTAATATACGCTGACGTATATCTCATATATATATATATATATATTTGAATTTTCGCGTATGTATTCCACATATAACGATGATCACGCCAATACTCTTGCGGAAGGGTGATTCGCCCATTAATTCCTGAAGAAGACAGCCGTATACTCTCTTCTTTCGTTTTTAGAAAAATCTTGTTCTATTCACGTTTATTGTCGACCTTTTCGTGCCCACTTCATTTGAGAATTGCGGATGCAGTCGTAATGCGATACAATCTTATCACGTTGCTTCTGTTGCCCGCCATCCGGAGCGGGGATGGAAACTCAGGGTTTGGGGAGGGAAAAGGAGACAATGTCGACAGGAAGGGGCAAGCAAGGCCCGAAATATTTCTTAATATGTGAGTCATTTAAGTGTTTCTATCTATGTTTGTATATGTTTTAGTGTGTGCATGTGTTCGTGTTAGCTGCTTGTCTGAGTTTTCCTGAAGTGTGTGTGTATATATATATATATTTATTTATTTAGTTAGTTATATATTTATTTATAATTGTCTCGAAAATATTTTATTTCATTCCAACTGACGAGTTCAAAGCCTTCCCTTAATGGAAATACTTCTCTTATTGTCCGCAGGGAAGGTTCGCGGAATAGCCCATTTTCGCTATGATCTTGGTTTATCGCTCATTATATCAAAGTATTATTTCTAGTAACCCATAAACCTCTTCAACATTTCTGAGTTATGTTCACCCTTGTCTTCCGTTGCCAGCTCCATGTGGTTCAACATCTTCCTCCGCATTTTTCGTCTTGTTTTATTCCTTCCACTACTGTCTACATGAAACGATTCATCATAATACTTTTCTTTTCCATTTGTCCTCTGTAGATATATTTATATTTTCCAACCAATTTTGTTTTTAGTCTATATTACTCTACTTACTGTTCTTTTCACAAAGCTGTACGTCAGTTTACAGCTCCTTGTGTTTGAGCCAAACCAATTTACGCTACGTTTGCCTTTAGAAAGTTTTTTTTAATTTTCTGAAGGCATAAATCTGGTCTCACCTCTACCACAGTTACATTTATCAGGATACGTTTGTAACCTAATGTTAAGGTTTTTATGTGATTCTATAATCGATATTCAGCTGAGTATGGGTTCATAGGCTTACTTATATTGTGGCATTGAGGAAACCGCTGTTTCTCGTGGTAGCTCAAAGCTAATATTTATTAAATTTAAAGGAATTTTATTATTATTTATTAACTTTCACAAGAACTGCTGTGCTAGGCAGCATCCTTTTTACGTCCTACCATTTCTACAATTTCTCGTTGAATTGCCAAATAATTTTGCCGGTCGTTATGTTTTACCAGATGAATATCGGTAAAACATAACTTAGGTGTTATAAGACAGGAAAAATTTATGTTAGGTCGGAAGAATACATTTGCAGCCTGACGCCATTGGTTGAGTAAATGTGTTTCTGCGTTGGACTTTAAACAAAGCGCCTTTTGACCCGTGGTGGAGATTAGTTTGTAATCAAATCATTTATTCCCTGAGTTGGGAAGTTGTGCACTATTGGCAGTCATCTGTCAGTAGTAGCCCAATTGTTGCTGGTGGCATTAAATTAATCGTGTGGAATTCAAAAGTTGAAGTTGAAGACTAGTGAAACTGAATTAAAATAGCAGTTATTTAAAGAATAATTCTGTTTTTCGTAAATTTAAAATTTGTAGTAATATTCTTTTCGATCTTTTTATTAAACGTTTTTAAAAATTGTGGTACCATTCTAATATGATTTATCGCTAGTCTAGAGGCATAATAATGAACATGACTGGAATTAGGTTATTATATTTGTAGTAGTTTACGGTTTTGGATTCGTCAAGACACAAATGGCGCATGCATTTTATTTTTAATGAAGCGATTGGTGAAACGGTTAACTATCGGGAAAGTAGTAAACCTATTAGTATATATGTCATTTTTAAATTCATACAGGATACGGTGTTTATAGGTTACAAAGGAGTTGTCAGTGACAATAGTAGTGATTAGTCTTATTTTTCTATAGATTTTCACATATGTGGACATTCAGCCGGCCACGGTGGCGGCGGGGTTTCGTCCTCGTCTGCCAATCCGGAGGTCGCGGGTTTGAATCCCGACTAGGCGGATTTTTAAATCTCCGCCTAGGGCATAGATACGTGTGTATCGTCCTTGTTATTAAAAATGTTATAGTGCCCACTGTAATTGGCCTATTAGTGCTGTTTGTGGGCGATTGAAAAATAAAT
>WURS02013788.1:0-12249 GCA_011762765.2 Rhinocypha anisoptera | reverse complement strand
GGCGCTCGCTGGGTGGATGCGCGCCTGTTCCCCGCACCGGCGCTGCCAACCTCCGGAGTTGAACGCCCTCCGCACATGCACGCACTTCCGCATGGGACACGAGTTGCATTTCACGTTCGCCTGCTTCGTATCGCCGTTGTACGTCTCTGTTGGTCTCACTCTCTCTCTCTCTCTCTCTCTCTTTCTGTCTCTCTCCAAACCGCATAGATCTCTCAACTGGAGAGGAGAGCGGTGACCCAATTCTAATATCATGTCATGGGAGGAGCAGGCCTTCCATTTCTCATGTCCCGCAGTCTGTTTAATCTGACGCCATACTGGTGGGGACCGCTCTGTTAATTCACTCAGATTCTAAATGAGCCGGCGTTAAGACATCGGGGGCATTCCACCGCGGATGGAGACGGATATTTTCTGGTCGTCTCGCAAACCAATCGCCGCAAATGCCACCACGTTTGTTTTTCCAGTCACGTTCCGGTCTTTTCACGCAATCCTCAAACCCTGCCTTGTGGTGGTCGCCCTTCGCCGGGGAGTCTTCGGGGTTTCTTTGTTTCCGTCTTTCCTTTTCTGGGCTTTCCCGTTTCCGTCACCGGGGGTTCACTGTGGGAAGGGTTGGTAACCATGACGACCACATGTGTGGGAGGCCCGGAGATGGGTCCAGCAGGGGAAGGAAGGAAGGAGGGATGTCGCGCGGTGGGGACGGGGGGTGTGTGTGGGATCCTTCTCTTCCCTCGGTGAGGGAATTTGTCAGGGAGGAGAGGAGGGGAAATTAGCGAAGGGGAGGCGAGAGGTGCCCTTTTCTACACCGAACACCAAAAAAGGGCACTTAACCCCCAACCTTCAGTTCTTCGGAGGGGACCCCGAAGAGAGGTTTCGGGCGAGTGGTGAGACGACAAATAGGGCGGCGACATCCCCTCACGTCTTCGACGTCTCCCTGGAGGCTAATACTCTGTATCGTCTTGTCGCACGAGCCTCCAGCTCAACAGTTTGGGCCGCTTCCTTTGTTACAGGATGGAATCCTCCGCAACGTGTGTGTGCTCTTCGTTGGGCATATCTCAATCAATTTGTTCCCGTGACTCTCTCAATTAACGTTGAAAGCCACATAATGTGCACTGATGAAATCACCAATGTCAAACATAGTAGTACAATGAGAAAAATTATCAATGCTCCACAAGTTTTTTGATCGTACTACGCGTTTCAGCCTCTTGGTCATCATCAAGTACATCGATTGCATTCAATGCAGCAGTATAATTAGCAAAATTTCAGGAACGGGACGGGGAGGGAGGAATAGGGAGGGGGGACGAAGGTCGGGATGTATTGGTGGCAAGTCTTTCTGAGGATTATGAATGGGATGGCGAGGAGTGGGGAGTAGCTTTTGATAATTCGTTCATTCATTAAGTTGTCTTTAACTTGATGAAAAATTTCAAATTCTATTATTATGATATCCTTCCGTTATAAATCGCCTAACCCCGTTACTTTTAATGTGAAATAGCGAGTAGAATGGTCTTGTCTATACCTTAGGCAAAGGAGTTTTCTGTGCCTGAGGCGATGTGAGTTCGCGCGAAATACATCTTCAAAGCCGTACACTGCATTTTGTGGCTTTTTCTCAAGATATGCTATGTAGCAAGCACATGACTTCCTCCACGACATTGATGTTTTTATAAATGCAATTTTCAATAAGCAGGAAGAGTTCTCGGGTTTCCCACTGGTTTACAAGCAGTGACGTTTCGACAGCTAAGTCCCCCATCGTCTTCAGTGTGAATCTCCATCGCTTTCATTCTCCCCGAAGTCGATGGCGGACGTAGCTGCCGAAACGTCGTTTCTGTGCAACCAGTGGACCCGGTGAGAAACCCGAGATCTCTCCCTGCAGACTATTCGTAGGGAAAACCTTAGACCCTTCAATTATAAATATTATTTAATAATTAGGAATCAAAACGTTCGTAACGCCGTTGCATTGACGCCGAAGAAATAATCTTTTCTTCTCTTTTGCTTTGCGACTCGAAATACGGAAGTCTCTTAATGGTATTATCGTTATTATTTCAGTGGAAAAAATAAATTGTCTACTATCCAAATGTTTCCTGTAAAAATAGTTTGAATAGATTGAACGTTCCATCACTTTCCTGCCTGAAAAATGTTATATATTGTCTTTCTTAGGATAGATTCTTGGGTGGAAACGTTTTTTAAGTGCCGTCCGGTTTAGCCTAGTGGTTAGCGCTCTCACCGACTAACCCAATGTCCGTGGGTTCGAGTCTAGCTCACGGTTAAGTTGTTGTGTTCTCCAAATGAGTTTTTTCTTCGATTTGGAGAGGCTCAAAATGACCATAGCCGTCGACGCAACATTTAAACAAAAAATATTACTTCTACTATTCATAAGTTTTGATGTTATACAAGATTCAATTTTTTAAATCAAAATAAAATCGTTTGAGCGTATGTGTGAACAGGAATAAAAAGCCACATTCTGTAATTCGATTTTTAAAAGGTTTTCAGGGATTTTTTATCGAAGCAGTTCCCACTTGGCAGTGTTATGTGGCATATGTTATATTCCGATCCACCAAGTTATAGCATATAAAGAGTTATTCACGGAATCCTGGTCACCATACAGAAAAGTATTGTTTCTAGATTGTGCTATTTAGCAGTGCTGTCAGATTGTTTTTGTTTATAAAATACATCTCACGATTTAATAAATGTAAAAGATTGAACGTTCCATTACTGTTCGGAAATCTTATAATTTTTTTAGAGAGGGGCACTTTTGAAAACAGTATGTTGCGAGGCTATGCCGGCTAAGTCGAACTTATAGCAGCTCGGGAACAGTTCCCTGACCAGTTTAAACGTAGTGATTATATTAAAGGGGGTATATTTTTTATCAATATTGTGAGAATATCTCCATTTACTATTTGGCTAAATTCAATTTAATGCTGGAAAAGTGGTACATTCGTAATTAATATCCAGTTAGGTGTCACGAGTGAGCGTTACAACTTCCATCTTAAAATTCTTAAAGCAGGTGTGCATTTCTTGCTAAATTGTGCTGATCATTGTGATATTTCTTCGCTCTTAGAATGAATGCTTGTGTACTATAGTTCTTTGTTTTTAAGTGTCCCTTTCACTTCAATTATGGTATAGTCCAAGATGTGAGTGTTTTAGAAAGGGCTCGCCGATATGACCTTTGGTCTAACTGGTGAACGATTTAGGCTGACCCACTAAGTTTAAGTGCCATACCATTCTAAGTTTAGGCGTATACACCATTCTAGATAGGCGTTTACATTTCTTGTTAGCGTAACGATTGTCTAATGCAATCTTTTCTGAGCCTTGGGTGTTGCCCAGTCAAAGATTCCTTATTTCGATACATTTTTCCGTGAGGTAAATCTGGGGACTAATATTGTTAAACGAGAAAGAAGTGTTTATGGTTACATTTAATTTTAAGGGCTGATGCCGACCGGGTTATCCTGGTGGGTAGCACGCTCGGCGGCTAACTCAAAGGTCGCGGGTTCGAGTCTCGCCCAGGGCGTGGGTGTTGTGTTTATCCAATGGGGTTTTTTTTCTACGATTTGAAGAGGTGCGAAATGACCCTAAGCGTCGAAGAACCCATAAACAAAAATACATAAACAAAAATACCTGATGATGACACAACGTGTCGAAACCTAGGTCTTGTTAAAATAAATATCGAGTGGAATCACAAGTGTTTTTACTTACCCTACTTCATCATCTTCTAAAGTTGTGTCTTGCCAATAACTACGAAACTCGCGATAGTCTTCCCGCGAAATTCGCCTGTCGCGCGAGATGGTCGCTCGCGATGGTACAGGCGATCCCTTTCAACAGTGTAATCGGAGCGAGAATACTACTGGCTCCTGTGAGAACTAACTTTTGTGTACAGTGTACGGTAGTAATCACTACTTTTCTGACCTTACTGTTTTAATCAAAACACCCGCGAAACAAAGTGATTCACACACGGACTTCGCACGTCAGATTTTTTTGGCGTCTCGAACGCCACTCGCTGTCCAATCAACGAAAGAGAGAAGATAGCCTCATGATCGAGGGGCTTTTTCTTTCTCATATTTTGACCAACATCAAGACTATACTGAGGTTTTACTTCTTAGTGGTAACAATAGCTTGTAACGTCAGAAGTATTTTTACCATTCTCCTCCTCGGGAGTAAACCAATAAAACGTCTCACAATTCCAAATTTACGTCTTTATTCTTTCGTTTCTCACTTCACACTCTCCACACTCCACACTCCCCGCTCTTCTCCTTACACAAACACCAAACAAAAACTTTCCAACGATCAAACATTCAAAAGTCTACTCCACATTAGCAAAAATGAAACAAATGGCCAGCACACAGCATCACAACTATACGCCAGCAATAGGCCAGACGTTACAAGCTTGTATTTTAATACGTGATATTTAGCTTTTTAGTGATATTTCTGTGCATTAAAGAGTGATAATTGGGATTTTAACGAATTGAACTTTCTTGTGATCTTGCTTCCTCCCTGCAGACTGAAACCATTTTTGAGGTAAGCTGTTCTTCGTTGTCGTCTTACGATATCGCAATCGGGTAAAATGACGGCGAATTACGCAGTTTATGTCACAGAGATTCGGCCGTGATGTTAAATTGAGGCAAGGCGGGACACTTTTACTCATTCTCCCCATTTTTTCTTCATTTTGAGGTAATCCAGACTATTATTTTCGCTATATTGTGATACTCGTTTCGTCGGTTGAAAGGGGAAACAAATACTGATGAGACATCAAATTGATAAAAATAGCATTTTATAGAGAGGCTCCAAGATGGTCTTAGCTTAACTAGGTGGAATTGCTTCATCTTGAAGTAACGAAAGAAAAACATTACAAAGCACATTCAATAACGTGACCTGGATTTCACCGTTCCACCTGATAACTAAAGACGCCTGAGTAAAATCGAAGTAATGAGATTGATGATGAGACAACTATTCATAAGAGGCGACTTTCTGAAATCAAACAACATTTTAAATGATTCTACTTTCAGAACTCCATACAGAGAGTGGCTCAGAGATATTTTAGACAATGGAAATAATATAATTATAAAAAAAGACAATTTTTTTAAACATACACTTAAGCTAGTCTTATACACGTGCCTAAGAGTTGGTTTACTATCTCGTCGAAGCACTAGCATCATCGGGGGACTTTACGTGTCGGCTCTGGTATTTTAATAAATGGATGAAAAATAAGTTCGCTCACCAAAGGGCTGAGTTCCACTGCCCTCCGGTAGTACTCCTCGGCGCGGGCGTTGTCCCCAGCCTGCCTGAGCGCGCTGGCTGCGTTGAAGGCCATCTGGTGCTCGGAAGGTGCAAGCTCCACTGCCCTGACCCACGCCTCGGCCGCTTCAACGTGACGCTCCAGCTCCGAGAGAAACTGACCTGCGAGGGAACGGAAAAAAATTATCTCACTCGACGCCTGTTCGGTACTGTTTGTCAAAAATGGGATACATGCTCCAAGGAACGGGAATAGCAAGATTTTATTCTTTAATGCAGGTTCAACACCACGAAGAAGTCACAAATACAACTATTCCGTAATGAAACCTAAAATGTGTACAACTGACCACGTAAATAATTCGTTTATCAGAAGTCTTCACAAGTTTTCTCATGTATGAAAAACGTGTTAAACTAAGCTAGTGTAATCCGATGAACTATACTAATCAAAGTATAATGTCATAAAAAATTTGTAGGTGAATAATAATATTGGAGAAACTGCTTTGGGTAAGCGGAACACACAAGGAAATTTTATACCATAATTTCAACATTACTGTCCATTGTAGTTATTATTTTAAGTTAAAGAAATATTCTTTTGAAAACCCAACATACTTTATCACATACTACGTAAACATGTCACCTAATCCATAACCGTATACTATAATAACCGTATACTAACATAACCATACTGATAACGCTAGAATAGGAATTATCATATATCAATGAAGATCCATCAGCAATTATGAAAGTGAAATGATATATTAAGTGAGTTTCTTACTTACTTTCGAGGGTTATGCATTCAGCGTATTCAGGTTAAGAGAGAAAGTACACTTGCTCATTCTTAATACAGTTTTTTACATTGTTTGGAGCCAATTATATGACTATCATTATGATATTCAGAAAAAAAAATTAGAACCTTCAGCAAGTAGCACGAATATGCTATTATGCCGCCTCTAAAAATATTCAGGCTAACATAAAAATTCAAGTCACCTACCATTTTAAAATACACCTCCAATACGATATACGGATGATAAATATTAGGAAAAACAGTAAAATATTGACTATATTATTTTTCTCCTACATACATAATTTACAACACACTTTGTGGGAAGTAAACATTAATAAAAAATAAGGTCGCTACCACCGCGAGAAACATTATACTGCAAGAGCACGAGAAATAGCTTAAACGTCAAATGGAGTATTTGTATGTCTGTTGAAAACGCTTTCTTACAATCTCCCCTTGTGCATTTCCACTCTGTTCCGTTAATGGTAAGCGACTAAAACCCGAGCGTTATCTCTTGGCGAACGAAGTCGGGGTGAAGGGACGTATAAACCACCGATTCCTGAGTAAGAATATGTGCTATTGTTCATCTAACTGTTATTATGCTCGACTAGCAATCAAATGACCCAGGTTCGCATCCCGGATGGGGGTTATTTTTTTCTGTTTCAAATTGGTGTATGTCCTTCTTCCGCGCCATATCATGTGCTCTTCCTTTTATGTGCTACTATCTCCTTCCTAGTTTCCTATAATTTATCTCTAGTTCCCTATATAAGAGAGTCACAGTTAAGAGCAATTAACACACAATCCATTAAAAAAATATTAGATATAAAAAACAAAAAAACGACTCACAGAATTCCTACATTTTCGGTGGCACTACGCCCCCTTAGTCATAGTTTGAGAAAGGAATGAATGAATTTTTTGTGTTTCTAAATTTACTTTCTCTATCGATTAAGTGTTATGCACATATGATGTTTAACTGACATGTACATATACAATTTATACCTTTTTCTATCTTGTTCGTAAAAGCGTGAATTCCAAAAGTATAAATTAGTGTATCAGGTGCTGGTGACTTACGCCAACAGTATAATATTCCCATGGACACTGAACCCTTAAATTAATATAAGACTGTTTCTATTATAATATCCGATCTGATTCCGACTCCGCGTCGTCTGAAAAATAAGCAAGCCACTTGATTCCGTGATTATTGACCAAGAAACAATTGCGAAAGTAAAAAAATAATTTTGAGGTGGAAAAGCCAAGGCGGATCGTCAAATTTAAGTGTTGATAATACCAGTTGTAGGATCAATTTCTCTGGTACGGGATCATAATAACTACAATTAATTGGAGTGCACTTAATGGATTCGTCGCATTGCCAATATATATTTTTCCCTCTCATTTCACAGGTGACCCTGTTTGCAGTAGTCGGGTGCATCTTATTCATCGCTTCGGGCGGCGTCATTATCGAGGACTGGAGGATTGTGAAAAACAGCATCATCCTCCGTCCGTCCAAGCAGTACATGGACCAGATGATCGCGGCCGGGATAATTTCCCTCTTCAACGGAGCGGTGTATCTCGTCGACGGGAGGAATTAAAAAAATCATTATTGTTAAACGTTCTGTTCATGTCTTAGACAAAAACAAACGATATCTCAATCGATGGGTTGGCACGCGAGCCAATCGTATGCTCTTTTATTTCATAAAGCCTGGCACTCAGTCGCCAAAAAAGCTTCGCCATCTCCGTTCTAGGGTCTGTGCGGGTTCTGCCGGAGGGTTAACTGGGATGGCGTAGGTGGAGGCGGGGGGTAAGAGGGTTGAAGGGAGGGAGGGGAGGAGAGGAACCGTCTCCCGGGGTAATGCTTTACATCTTTCCTCCTCGACGGCCTACCTCCCCCCTCCTTCTCTCTATCTCCCCTCCTCCTCCTCCTCGTCTCTCATTTCTCAGACGCTGGTTCTCCTCTCCTGCCACTTCCTCAAGTCCGACGGCCTCAAGTCATGCGTTGTCGCGTTTGCCGTTCCGGTTGCCATCTGAGCGTGATCTCATTCAAATAAACCCCTCCCCCTTTCCCAAATCCACCCAGCCCTCATCCCCGAGGTTTTACGATCCATCGACCTTTGTACCGATTTTATAACGACATGAACCCTCCCCCTCAGGTCTGAATTGCGTAAGAGAGATTCGCTTTTAGAATCTCGTACGTTCGCGTACGTGATCCCGCTCTCTCTGCGTCTGTCTCTCGGTCCCGTTCATTCAAGGACTCTCTCTCTAAAGGTTCATGGTCCACACATACCGTTTTGTTGAATCACACCACGAATCGAGTGACACATGAATTCCCGATTATAACGGAAAATCGGCGATGCAAAAGTGATTGCTGATCGATGTTATACGCAGTACTGGAATTGAAACCTCTTCTATCGATCGTACTTCTATCGATAACAGTACCGTTTTTCCTTGTGGCTCGTCTTGTCCTTTTTTTTCAATGCGGATTTACCCCTAGATCGGCGTATTGATTCGAGAAAAAATTTCATCCCGGAATTGAATGTCATGAGTACGTGTCGTTCGTATCTATCTCTTTCTCTTTCCACGCCGGTTGGTACCGATTGTTCTCTTGGGGTATATGTCGTCTCCACTATGACGTAAATTAAGCCGAACGTGTTTGTGGAGGCAATGACTAGCCATGCAGCGACCGCTTCTCAAGAAAAAAAACCTTTTACAACAAAAAAGAAGGACATAAATTATAGGGAGTTTCAATGATTTTTTTGTTGGATGAGTCCTCGGGACTAGAAGCGGGATAATGAGGATTAAATTGGTTTCCATCTACGGTTGCTATGTGGTAGAGGGGCATAGATGGACTTGAGGAATGAACTCTGGGGGTCGCCGATGGTCGTTGCATTGAGGGCAGTGAATGAGAGCGGTTTTGTTCGTGATGCTGTATGTCATTTATCGTTTCCTGTAGTTTGTGTATCTGCCAAAGTTCCAAAGCTCTTGGTTCAAATTGCCTCTCTGGTGACCATATGTCTATGTTACTTGAAATTGTGGCGGTTCTTACTCCTCTTGAAATCATCGAAGCTTAGGTGACGATTTTTTTGTAAGTAATGATATCTACTAAAGGTATTTCAGATCGGAGCTGACTCCCACTTCAGGGATACGGGATTCCATTATAATTTTTATCAAGTAATCGCTAGTCGTATCCATTAGGCCGTCCATAAATTGCGTTATGCTGAGTTTGAAAGGCTGAAACTTAAAGATTAATAACAGTGTTTTGGTTAATCACTCTCACAACAATTTCTCTTTCGAATTGTGATGGTCTGTGATCCCATCCTCGGACACGTTGGGGGGAAGAATCTTCTGGTATGGCCAAACGTTCAGGAAAAATGTTGTGTCTTGGTCACTGCCGTAAATTTCTTCCCTTTGAACCAGTTCAATCGATCCATTTCTATACCGGTTCATTTTTTTGTCATATTTTGCTTCCCAAAATGTCATCAACTAAAATAAATCAAGAATATGCTTCAGGCATTGGCGCGAATTCTTCTGCATCTCATAGAAGATGATGTGGCCTCTTCGACGCCATGTAATTGTCGAATTAATGTACATTTACAATCGCAAGAAATGCTGTATATCGAAAACGTGAATTTTCAAGTGAAGATAAAAAATTTAAGGTTGCCACGATATGTTTTGTGAATCATTTTACTGTCATCAGATTAACTTTCAAATCCTTTAACTTGTGCAATATTTCGCATTGATGAACCGAATTCCGCCTATTGTATGTAGATGTAAGAGCAAAACATTTCAAAATATTTTGTTAAGTATGGATAAATAGGTATATTTTGATAATATTTTTATATGCTTATACATGAGTTTTTCTGCTACATGGTGGTGGCTGATAAAGTTTTACAAATTTTATCAGAATTTTAAATGTATAATATTCAAAATCATTCAATAGATCCAATATTAATATATAAATTTACGTGTACCATTTCACTTAATTTAGTTCAACTTTGTTTTAAACCTAATAAGTCAACACATTTCATACGATTCCTATATTAAGTAACCAGCGATCACTGGCGTTTCTTATTACTCAGATGTTTTAATCTCAAAATTTCAGAAAAGCATCATGCTATTACATTTAAGAAATTAAAATGTGTCATTTGATAAATGAAGTTATGCTGAGCGACATGTTTAGAGTCCGGTAACTGGCAGACTTAAAAATAATTGAATGAGAGAAAATGTAAGTCTTTTTAAAATTGAAAATCTGAGAAAAAGAAAAACAAAATGATTCAAAGCCTAGCGAAGCAAAGCAAAACATTAGAGTTCTGTAACTCCATTAATGAGAGGAAACATGAATTAAGGCTTTAGGTTCTTTCGTGGCAGTCCCAGCGTACTTAATTAGAGTTGGCTCCGAAGAAAAGCGGTATCATGAAATTTACCTCAAAGTTATTTGTAATTAGAACTTTTTGAAAGTGCCTTTTTCCTTGTAAAATGATTTAAATATGTTAATCCGTAATTGCCTTAAGATCCTGAGAGACTCCAGGGGAAAAATGAAATACATAATTTGAAATATTACATGCTTCCTTATTTCAAAATTTGGCAGGTAGACTGAAATTATTCACCCGAAAGAGTTGAACATTTTTTTACGCTGCGAGCAAATATTTTAATAATCGTCTTATGAAAAACCTCGAATATTACCAAGTAAACAGGAAGTGTCTGTTGAAAGTATGGGAAATGAGAGAGTGAAAAAATAGTAAAGGAGAATCAGATTCAGAAATTCACCTTTCAAATTATTGCAAATAAAATAAGATAGTGGACAGCTTAGCTCAGTAGTCGATGATTTTAATACTTTCAGAGTAATCAATTTCTAGGAAGACCACATGGAAAGAAAATCAGATGAAAATTGAAAGTATTAAACACTTCCAACTTGCATGTTCTATGGCGCGAAACTATTTCATATTTTTCATTATAAAACAAAATGTTTGGAGAATAAATTAGTTGATTAGTTTGTACAATCATTTATACCATTTTTTTTCATTTACAGGTTTCATAGTTTGTTTATGACCCTATGGTACCAATCTCTTTATCCCAATTTTGTACATTTTTTCACCTTATTGTTGTTGTATCTCCATCATCCATCTATTTGTTGATCCTTGTCTTTTATTCAACATTTTAGTATGAAAATCTCGCATTAATCACTTCGATTCTGTGTTAAATATGCACACTTTCTATGTTAACAAAATAAAATAAATCAGGGCATTCACCACGCTAATTAAAAACCAATCATGGTTTTGACAGTGTGTCATTATCAAAGTTGGTATGATATTAACCTTGATAATGACACCCTGTGTCGAATCATGGTGTTTTTAATTAAAGCGTGATAATTAATCTGCTGTTTTTCATTATATTATTAACATGGAAATCCATAATTATCAAAAATTTACGCCGGAGACATTATCATATATATACGTTAAATATGCATTAGAAATTATATGGAATGACCGTGTCTTTTAATAAGAGTCATTATAATAGTCCTGTCATGGATCATCGAAATAATTAAGAAGTAATGAAACTGCATAATAGATCCGACCTGATTCTGATTTTGGCGAAATGTAATAAATATTACCTCGAAAAGACAAAAAACAAGGATTTATGTAGTAACCTTTAATGGTTCGTAAAATGTTTGGAGAAATAGGAAAATCAGAAACTTGGCAATTTCCGCTTATATTTAAATTTTTCTTATGACGTTTTTTTGTTGCAAAGTAACGTCATCCAGATCAGTTAATAATTTTGCTTTGCAACAAAACTATTGTCGTGAAAAATATAAAGGTATAAGTGGAAATCCCCTAATTTCTTATTTTCTTATTTCTACTATGAAGGATTTCCACCTCCTTCTATGAAGGATTGCCTAAGCATGTTTCTTACAGATTATTAATTTAGCTAAATTCCCGCAATTATAATTGTAACCTATATATTTTGTGGTAATTTATTGCTGAAATTTTGTTGCATGCACCTGCAGTAGAAAATGTTCAGCACAGGGTGTTTGTTACTCGTGTTCTATATTTTTGTGACTCCAGGAGATTGTACTATTTATTCTCATCTCATTATCTCACCACAACTTTTTTAACTCTATGTATGTATAGTATATTTATGTATATGTATATAATATATATGTATATTATATATATATATATACCGGAGGTAAAATAGTCCCCCAATCGGATCTCCGGGTGGGGACTACTGGAAGGGGTACATCAGTCAAAAAGGATAAG
>WURS02013778.1:0-12250 GCA_011762765.2 Rhinocypha anisoptera | reverse complement strand
ATCCCAATGCATAAAGCGAACACTGTTTACTTCTCTCTTTGCTTCACTTTTCAATGTAAATTCGAAGAGTAAAACTTAAAACAACACTGCACACAAACCTTAAGACGTTGCATGTTTAGTACTACTTTGTTTTTTGCAATTGAAAATTAGTTTTTTAATAAATTTTGAAAACTATTTTCTCACATAAGATTTGAGGGGGGTCAGCTAGTCTATGTTTACTAACTGCTCACCAAAGGAGGGAGGGGGTCCAAAAATCACATTTTTTTTGCTTGCGTAATTAAAGTACTCCCCCTTATGACTGTGACAAGTATTCTTTGACATTCAAGATCATCTCTTTCCAATGATACCAGACTTCCCATTTACGAAATATTTCGTACACGTACATTCAAATTCAACCTTTCCTATAGCTACACAACAGCTAGTTCCAGCACATCTTCGATGTCAAAGCGGTGCACCAGACCATGTTAAATTATGGATTTGATCTCGAGAAAATGCCATTGGGCAAACTCTCCAAAACAAGAACCACGAAAGCACGCGTTGTCCTTGAAGAAATTGAAAGTGTATCAACACGTATCACATGTCAATCTTACTACTTTGAAAAAAATGCAACAAATTCCTTTGATTTGTGATAATCAGGTAAAATTTTTAGTATAAAACATTTTAAAGTAATTGAATTTGAATTTAACTGTCCACAATGCTCCACATAGATGATTTCGCATAAGGGTAAAATGCTAGAAGATCTGATTGCCATCATCATTTTGATAAACGAAAAATTTGGAATTTTGGCCAAAACAAGCTGTTTTTATTGTCTCCAAAGCATCTCTATAACTGGTATTTACAAGAGTTTGGCTCATCTATTAAAGATATCTGTTCAGAATTAGAGAAAGTGCTGCTTGAAAACTGTACCGGACACTTTTGCAGAACAAGGTTACAAAAGTGTGAAATCATGTGATCATTAGTAAAACAGAATAATTAATTTAATCTTTTTTTGTATTTATTACTTATATTGTTATTAACTTATCATTAATAAATATCTTAATTTTTTACAAAATGTTTGATTGGGGTTTGGTAATATGAGGTTTATGAATTTTTTTTATGGGTTAAATTCTTGTTTCAAAAAATCAAAATGGGTTTGGGTTTGAAATTTTGGCAATTTTTGTCTTTAGAACTGTCTATGAGAGTTAGCAATTTAAAATTTTCAACCGAACAGTGGAAAAGTCGGATAGGCTTACAGATAAGTTTATTTATTTTTTCTTAGAGTTTTCGGGATGACTAATACATATTTGAAACGAAGTTAAGTTAAGCCATTTTACTCTTGAGCTTGTAGTTTATACATTATTATTTTAGGATTTAAAGCGTGCATTTCAATAATTTTAAACTATGACAAATACTCTATTTTAACATGCGAAAAGAATTTTATTGTGAAAAATGCAAAAACAATTTACACGTTGTAATAAAAAATAAAGATTATTAAAGTATAATAATAAAAAATATATAATTTTTTTGTTGTATCCAATAATAATAAATCACATTAAATATATCAATTAATAATAAAAAATAATACTCAAAATAATAACTGAAGATGCTATAACAAGCAGCGATAAATGTGACAAGAAAGGTTTGAGTGTTAAGTATAAGGTAAGTAAGTTTCGTCGCAATCACAATTTTTAAATGTGAATATATGAAAATGTAAAGGGTAAATGTAAAAATGGTTGTAAAAAAGTAAGATATCCAATATGAAAATATAGCTCAAAAGAGAGATTGAAAGTTGAATCTCGCGTTGACGAGGTATCGCATGCAAACCTGACTCTCGCTGTAGACGATGTACTCGTTGTAGAGGAGTGAGGTTTGCTCGGTGGTGGCCACCAACGGACCAAATGGCACCTTCACTCCATCCTCCAGGGTCACCATCTGGCCTGGGTCCGGGTGAGACCCCCCAATGCCTTTCACCGAAAGAAAGTTCTTCTTCAACTTGGTCACGTTCTGTGCATTCTTCAACTCCATACTGTAAAAGCAAAATTATAGTGTTATCTCTATTTATTTTCTTCTCTCATATATCTCCTATACATGTATATATTTATTACAGTGTTGCCTCATGTTTTACTCTTCGAATTTACATAGAAAAGTAAAGAGTGTTTGATTTATGCATTGTGAAAGATACACTGCTTACAATGGCTTTGTAAAAAGTGAAGCAATTAAAACTGTAATGATATTTACAAGACGTCAAACCCCTAAAACCCCGTCTGCCTCTTGTAAAAAAACAGAAGCAAAGCTGCCGAGGTCAAACTCGAGTTATCATAATTCGAAGTGTTATGCAAAAAAATGAATTTTGAGCCAGAATTGGAAAAGTTCGAATTCCGAATCAAATTGACAAAGAATTTAAGAATTTATGTACAAAATTCGAACCAAATCGAAATAAAATTCTAATCATAACACAAAAAGTTAGATTCGAATCGATTAAGCACCGTGGAAGTAGCGTAACTCTCACAGTACAAAAACGTGGGTGGTAGAATACCAAAAAAAAAGAAAATGAAAGAGCATAGAACATAGAAAACCACGACCATATTATTCAGGAAAGATATGGTTATGATGTTCAATGTTTTATCATTTTTCGTACTCGTTTTCGACATACTTTTGTACTATGAGACTATGTTACTCAACTTCCACTGGGATTAACCGATTCAAATCTAACTTTCGTTGTTAGGATTCGAATTTATCATCGATTTGAATCTAACTTTCACTGTAGTGATTCGAATTCTTAACCAATTCGAATTTAACTTTCTATGTAATACGATTCTATTTTTTTGCGTAATCCTTCGAATTATAATAACTCGAGTTTTACCTCGGCGATTTTGCTGCCGTTTTCACAAAAGGAAATGGCGCTTTAGCGGAGGTCCTTTTGTATTAGTTTTTGGTTAAATAGGAAATTTTTGTATCCTATTTAACCAAAAACTAATTTGCGGTAAAAATCAAAGAAAAAATAACCCATTTTAAGATATTGGAGTGAAACTATAAAAGACCAAGTTTCACTTAACCCTTTCGATCCCAGTGATTATCAGTAAAAGATAAACCTTATATCGCTAATTGAATAAGGGGGACACATACGTCCCGATAGCGCTATCGGGAGCGAAGGGGTTAAATTATAAGACAAAGAATGGTGAGAGAAAGAACCATAAAACTTACCTGGTTCCAAGAGCCACCTCGCTGAGAATAAGCAATCCAGTTGGATTCTGATGATTGGCGCCACAATAGTTGGCACTCTTCGAGACAGAATCGGCAAAATAGATGCCTTTGCCAAACATGTACCCATTGACGGGTGCCTCGGGCGGAGCAATCTTGAGACCGTGCGAGAGGATTCCCACAAAGTTGGTCACCCTCGAGCCGTGCCAGAGCAACATACGGTTCTCGTTCTTTTCGAACTTCTTGAATCGCTTCACATCTTCATCGCGGCGTACCTTGAACACGTGCACGATCTCGAGTGAGTACTCCGAGTGAGTGGAACCGTGTGTGCTTCTCAAATACTTCTCCACCATCTTGAACTCCTCGCTGACAGGTTCCACTGGTTCGATCGATGCATTCAACTTAAGGTAGTGATGATCGATCGGATCTTCGGCCACCGATTTTGTTTGGATAATCTCGTAAGCCAGTTCAATCTCCATTAAATCCTCTAACATCTGATCTTTATCAGCAATCACCTATGTGGATAGTTAAATTCAACTTAGACAAATTCAACATATAGGAGATTTACAAGAGAAACAGCCCTAAAGCACCGTAAAAAACGACGGCAAAGCCGTCAACGTCTAACTTGAGTTATGAGAATTCAAAGAATTATGCAAAAAAAATCGAATTAAATCGGATTTGAATTCGAATCATAAGAGAAAGTTAGATTCGAATCACAGCAAAAAGCTAGATTCAAATCGGATTAGAATTCGAATCTCTCTTTCTCTCTCTCTCATGCTCACTCACAGTCTATTCTTCACTCTCCCAATGTAAAGGTTGTTGTGATCAAATGAACCATAAGAGTATTGTAATTGTAAAAGTGTAAAAAAGAATGCTTGAACATTAACAATGCATATAGAATATATCTACTATATATTAATGAAAAATATGGTCGTTGTTTTCTATGTTCTATATTCATGTTCTGGCATTTTTGGTTCTCTGTCATTTTTTGTTGTAAAGTTATCCTACTTCCACTATGCTTAACCAATTCGAATCCGACTTTCGTTGTTGTGATTCGAATTTATTACCAATTCGAATCTAACTTTCACTGTTGTGATTCGAATCCTTAACCAATTCGATTCGAATGTTGTGCATAACTCTTCGGATTCGCATTCAATTTGATTCAAACTTTTCCAATTCTCACTCGATTCGATTTTTTGCATATTTCTTTGAATTATAATAACTCGAGTTTGACCTCCGGCCCTCTTGTAAAAAATTCTATATTAACACTCGGATAGGTTGTGTTTTTTATACCCTTAGAAAGTATTTTATGGCTTGAAAACTTAACCTATTTTAAACCTTAATGATTTGTTATTTAAAAATTTAACTAATTTAAGAACTATAAAAAATTCAGAATTTTTTTTCAAGAGATTTATATATTTTTAAAAATTGTCTAAAAATGCCTTCTGTCAAAAGTGACCCCTAAAACCCAACCAAGTTACCTTTGAATCAAGAATGAGAGGAGGTCGTTCCACACCAAAGTTATGCGGAACCAGACTGTAGAACTTGTTGCAAGCCGCCTGGAGAAGTTCGAGTGGTGGTGGAGTGGTCTGAATAATCATTGCGATCTCCTTGAGGGCACCGCGAGCTTCCATCATTCTGGTCTTGGAGAGCTTGCCCAAAGGCATTTTTTCGAGATCAAGCTCAAACTCCAACATTGCCTGTCGCATGGCTTTGACATCGAAGATAAGCTGAATGAGTTGTTTGGTGGCCATCGGAAGAGTAGAGGTTGACTGTTGCACATCAATCTCCTCATCCTTCTCGCCATAGTCCACCTCAACCGGGTAGTAAGCATTGGGATATTTCACAAAGTGCTTTCGATCCTCCCAATGGTTTGCCGTCTTCTCCCGGTAGAGTCTCTTAAACTCTTCAATCGCTTCCTTCTTGGAAAAACTGTTAGTTTGACTGTTGCCAAAATCGGTGCCGATTCGACCCCACGACTTGAAGACCCAATACCGTCCGCGCATTGCATCGTCCTCGAGAACTTGAATCTTGTAGTAAGAATTCTTATTTCGAGCCAAATCAACAAAGTTGAGCACCGCAGTGTAGAGTGTGTCGCCTTCCTTGAGAATGTGAGCATCGTGCTCTAGTTCAGAAGCCGGATCCACCACTGCTCCACTCTTGATAATCATCTTGCGTGTTCCTCTTGAACCGCTAAAAGCTGGCAAAGATCATTAAAAAAATTAGATAAATCCAGTCAATGTCTTATTCTCCTATGTATATTGATGAAAAGTATGCTCGTGGGTTTCTATGTTCTATGTTCATGTTCTGGCATTTTTGGTTCTTTGCAATTTTTTGTTGTACTATGAAAGTTACCCAACTTCAACTGTGCTTAACCCTTTCGCTCCCAAAGACGCTATCGGGACGTATGTGTCCCGCTTATTCAATTAGCGATATAAGGCTTATCTTTTACTGATAATCATTGGGATCAAAAGGGTTAACCGATTCGAATCTAACTTTCACTGTTGTGATCCGAATCCTTTACCGATTCGAATCCTACTTTTACTGTTGTGATTCAAATCCTTAACCAATTCAAATTTAACTTTCTATATTATGATTCGAATCTTATTCCGATTCGATTCGAATGTTGTGCATAACTCGTCGAATTCTTACTCAATTCGATTCGAATTTTTTGCTTTAACACCGTTTGCCTCTTGTAATAAAAAAATTAAAATAAATGCCAACTTACCAGACCGTCCACTAAGCGATTTGACCTTCTTGGCCAGATTCAGATTCTCAACCCGTCGCTCCAACTGTTCATCGGTCTGCTCCCAAAGAGTGATTTGATTGTCCTTGATGGCTTGCAGAATGGGAGTGTTGTTCGAAACGGCGGTCAAGAAGGCTTCGGAGACCACCGGAATCGAGAGCTCACTCAGTGGTTGCCACTTCTTCAATTTCTTCTTTTTGTCGAGTTCACTTTGAGTTCCAACCACCGAGAGGACAGTGCGATCCACGTTGGTGACATAGGTAGCACCCAACTCCACCATTTTCGGCTTCAACTCCTTCACATTGAACAAGCAAGACAGATTGTAACCTTTCAACGGTTTTCCCAACTCAATGTTCTGAGTCTCATCATTTTCCTCCTTCACCGCTGCGTACTGCTGTAGCTCTTGACTGAGTTTGGCCTCGAAGGCGGCCTTGTGCTTCGAGCTGCCAATTCGTTTACCTGGCTTGTACTCGTAGTTGCCGAGAAAGTCGTAACTTTTAGCTAAATTTTTCGGAATAATCAACTTGGAACGCAATGGCTCTTCGGTGCTAAAGGAACACTTGCCCCACTGCGAACTTCCAATACAGATGTACCGTCCCACCTGTCACAATACAGAAAATTTTTAAAAATTATAAATATGCGCATTCAAGTTAGATTGGTAACTGATTCAATTCTGACTTTTTGTGTTATGATTCGAATTTTTAAGTGATTTGATTCTAACTTTTTTACTTGACTTGTGTTATTATTTAAATTTGTAACCAATTTAATTCTAATCTTTTGAGTTATGATTCGAATTGATAATTGATTCTATTCTAACTTTTTGTCTTATGATTCGAATTCATAACCGATTCGATTTTAACCTTTTGTTGTGTTATGATTCGAATTTGTAAGCAATTTAATTCTAACTTGTTGTGTTATAATTCGAATTGGTAACTGATTTAACTTTTTTAGATACCATTTGAATTCTGCTAACTCAAGTTAGACGTACCTTAAAATAGATGTAGTCATGGCACTGAGGACACTGCTGAGGCTTGCCAAACGCCAATGCATCGGCAATGTACTCGAGTCGATGAGGAACGGTGGGTGGAATGTGATTCATTCCATTCACAGTGAAGATCTCCTGAATTTCGCCCCTGCGCAAATTCTTCAGATTATCGATGAAGCCAAACATAAGCTTCGATTGCTTTTTGAGGATTGCCTCCTCCTTTGAGACCGACGAGCGACTTGGACCGGGTTCGTCTTTGGGTTCCTTCACACTCTCCAACTTAGGCACTTTGCCGGTGTCCTTCGAGGGCAACTTCTTCTCCAATGACTTCTGCTCGGACTTCTTGAGATCAGAGAAGCCTTCGAGCGCCGAAGCAGCCCACTTCCATCCAAGCTCGTCTCGCCCGTTGACAAAGCACTCCACGTGGAACCAACGATGAATGGGCATCGGTGCCTTCAGAGCCGCCTCGCTCTCGCGATCGATTTGGCCAATTCGAATTTCATTTCTCGCAATCTTATCCTCGCAGAGTTGACATGCCGAACGATTTGACTTTGCGTATTCAATCTAAAAACACAAAACAATTTTTATAATTAAAAAATATCTTCTATATATATATAAATGAATATGATCGTGGTTTTCTATGTTCTGTCATTTTTGGTATTCTGCCACCCACGTTTTGTACTTGTGAGTTACCTTACTTCCACTGTGCTTAACCGATTGGAATTCAACTTTTGTTGTTTTGATTGGAATTCGTTACCAATTCGAATCTAACTTTCTGTGTTATGATTCGAATTTTATTCCGATTCAGTTGGAATTTTGTGCATAAATCTTAGAACTCTCCGAAAATTTGATTCGGAATTCGAACTTTTCCAATTCTCGCTCGATTTGATACGAATTTTTTTTGCATAACCCTTCGAATTATGATAACTCGAGTTTGACCTTTGACAGCGCTGTAGCGCCTGCCCTCTTGTAAAAAATATATTAAAAACAACTTAAATGCTACAAATTTGACCTTTGTAATATTTTACCTTGAAATCCTTAACCACCTCTGGCAAAACCACCTCAGCTTCCTTGTGAGACCGCTTCTTGCCACCTTTCTTTGTCTTGACATCACCGCTGCCACCGCCGTTAAGCCTCTTCTCAATGGCCTTTTCAATGCGCTTCTGGTCTTCGAATCTCAAATGTTCATAGTTCTTGATCTCCTCCACGCCCTTGGGACGGGCCTTGGCGAAAAAGCAATCAAAGTGATGCCAATTGGGAGTGCGTCCATCGAAAAAGGGCGAGCGAACCATGATTGCGAGTCGCACCGAGTCCTTTGGAATCAAATCATGACACATCTTGCACGCGGCACGGCCACTTTTAGCGTACTCGGTGGCAAATGGCAACTCGAGGGCAAGCGCCATCGTGAGTTGTCAATTATTGATCTTCTCAAACTGAAGAGATGAATCTTTCGCGAGGAATACAAAACGAATCAAGAGAATCAACAAAACCAACGGTGTTTTGTTTGTGAAGCAACACGCACTCTCACACACCAATAAAAAGACATGTTTTGGCTTGCGCGCGCGCCTAATGCTGAAAATTGAGAGTCATTCAGAGATGAGGTTATCGGATCACTTAATTGTCATCAAATTATAGAATTACCGAATTAATAATGAATTCTTTCTACAGTCATGCTTCAAGTTTTACTTGCTTCACTTTTTACCATGTTATTGTAAGAAGTGTAGCTTTTGCAATGCATAAATCCAACATTGTCTACTTGTGCTTCACTTTTCTATGTAAATTCTACCACTAAAACTTGAAGCAACAGTGCAATTTATTAAATTTATATAATACAATATACATTTTTAAAATTTAAATTATCTATTCATTTAAACTCAAATTATCTCTTGTTATATTAATAACAAATACAAAATTTGGTGGTTTTCTATCCCCTATTCTATACTTAGACAATTTCATGTTCTGATACTCGGCCATTTTGCACTGTAACAGTTAAGCTACTTCCACTGTGCTTACCGATTCGAATCCAACTTTCGTTGTTGTGATTCGAATCTAACTTTCACTATTGTGATTAGAATCCTTAACCGATTCGAATCTAACTTTTTTGTGTGTTACCCTTCGAATTCTTAGTTGATTCGATTTTATTATTAACTTTTTATATACCGTTTCGCTTGCAAAAAAATAGCACACATCTCTCACAATCGCATTTGTGTATTTTATTGTCAATTAATAATCGATCGATTGTCACATTAGCATCATCATCATTTTATCATGTGTGGAAGAATAAGGAAGAGGTGGGACAAAGTGGCAAGATGGAAGTCAAGTTTGTTGTTGTTGGTGTCAAATACAAATACAAATCATAGCTCACAACACATCTTAGATCAGTAAAGTATATCCACGAAGAAACAAAAGTGGTGTAGGTGGACAAATGAAGTGAGAGAGAGAGAGAGAGAGAGAGAGAGTGAGCATTACAAAAGAGTCGATATTCCGATGTATGTTTTGGGTGAATAATGTGTGTAGATAATATGGACGGAGAGAGAGAGAGAAAAGATGTTCGAGGTATTTTTGCAAGTTTACATCATCACATTTCGCGTCTGATGATGTAATCTGGGTGATAATAATCCACAATAAAAATGTGTTTCGGATATATAGATATTTAGATGTAGAAGATTTAGAGAATGGAAAAAAACAAGTTACACCGGTTTTTACTGTTGTCGTGTGTTGTTATTAATTAAGTAAAATAAGTAAACAAAGAGCGAGAGAGAGAGAAAGAAAATACACACAAATTTTTTTTTTAAAATTCTCGGTGGAAGAATCTTTGAGAGTCACTTGAGAGGTGTGACTCAACAATGAATTTCGAAATTCGAAACACGCCGAATGCTCAATTTAAAAAAATAACGGAAGAGAGTGAGAGAAGAATTTGAGAATTTCTTTCAGACACTGGTCTTGGTTTTGTGTGGGTTTGTTTGGGTAGAGAGAAGAGATTATTTTGTAAGAGAGAGAAGATATATAAAATACAAAGAATAATATATAAGATATATAATCATCCAAAAATAAGATAAAATATATTGATTAGAAATAGAGATTAAATCATAAACTTGAGATATATAGATATAAAAAATAGAAAAGATTAGAAAAAGCACAAATCCAAAAAAATTTTTTTACAAAAAAGAAAGAAAAAATATATATCAAAAATAGAGATAAATGAAGTCGGATAAAATAGTTGAAATATCAATAGCATCGCATAAACAGATTTCAAGCGGAAATTAAGGGATTATAATATAATATATTAATAGTATAAAATCATTAGCATGGAAGCATTAAAGCACAGGCAAACACATGCAGAAGAAATCAAGAAAAAAAGGCGAAAATATTAATAATAGAGTAACAAAATGTGAGATTAATAATATATTAAACGAAAAAGATAATATATATAGAAAATATATAGAAGTGAATTCGAATTTCGCATCCGAAAATGAGAAGTTTGAACCGTGATTCGAGTGTTCGAAGTGTGCCAATTTGTGACAATTCGAACATGTGTGTTGTGTGAGTTCTAATTTGAAGTCTATTCGGACAAAAAGTTTTGCTTCAAATTTTTTCCCGTTATTTATGTGACTAATTGAGAAGAATAAAAATAAGTCTACAAGTGATTAAGATAATAAAATATGTAATAATTCATTAACCCAAAAAATTACAAAATAATAGTGCAAAAGCAAAACAAAAAAAGAAGAAAAAAAGAGAATGCCTTTGTGTGAAGTTTGATCGCGATGCGCGAAAAATAGCAGTTGGGTGGTGTGTCTTCCAGACTTGTGAATTTTAAATTTAAACATTCGAACATGGCCGAATGAATCATTTCGGGGGTATCGTTTCGAGATACGGCTGGGTTGAGAAACAACAGAATAATTGGATATAGTAGTAGTTGTTGTTGTTGAATATATAATGCGACAAATAATTGGAAGATTATTAGAATAATTGGTGAGTTGCTACAAAGAGAGCAAGACCGGTTTGGAGTACTGGGGAAAATGATTGAGCGTGCAAGCGTGTCCGAATTCGAATTGAAGAGGGAAAAGAGGGCAAAAGTGGATCTTCGGAAGGAAGGGGAGGGTAGGTAGGTGATTCTCTCTCTCACTCACACATCCTAATCATTTCGATGTTTCTGCTTGTTGCCACCCGAGGGTCCGTTCTGTCCAGATCTGCGCCATTTGCGGCTTGGCCCACCACTGGACGGTCCGTTCTGTGCCGTGTTGGCATTGGGTCCGCTCCGACGACCCGAGTAGGGTCCACTCATCTGTGGTACTTGCCCGTTCATTCCGTAGCCCCACTGGTTCGGTGGCGGGGCCGGATAGCTGAACTGACCTGGTGCGCTCGCTCCACCGCCTGATGGACCTGAGTTGGCCGCTCCCGGACGACCCGATCCGCCGTACCACCAGTCTCCGAGAACGTCGTAGAACATCATCGGATGTCCCCATGGTTGATCTGGGTCAAACAACGAAAAAAATACATTAGTAGATTGTTTATCTCCTATATATTAATGAAAAATGGTCGTGAATTTCTATGTTCAGGCATTTTAGGTTCTCTGCCATTTTTGTTGTACTGTGAAAGTTATCCTACTTTCACTGTGCTTAACCAATTCGAATCCAACTTTCGTTATGATGATTCGAATCTTATTCCGATTCGACTGTTGTGCATAACTCTTCGGATTCTCATTCAATTTGATTCAAATTTTTTTGCATATTCCTTCGAATTATGATAACTTGAGTTTGACCTTAGCGGCTTTGCCGCCGTTTATTTACAAGATGCAAACGGTGCTTTAGCGCCGGCTCTTGTAAATAAATATTGTTTATTTTATATTATAACTCTCCGCTAGGTTTCTCTGGTACTTTTTGATCTAGAGTACTTAAATTTTTTTGAATCCTAGTTGAAAAAAATCCTCTCCCAAAATTTAATTAAGATTTTTTAAATAAAAAATGAGGTTTTAAACTACAACAGATTTATGAAGACTTTAATTACGTCAGCATGTGGGGGAAGGGTGGGGGTTAAATTTTTAAAAATAAATTCTTTCATTGAACAGTGCTTTTTACCACCACCAAACTCACCAAACGAGGGAAGGGGGAATTAAAAAATCCCAACATTTTGCTTTCGCATGCGGACTAATAAACTTGTCGAATACAAACCTATCCCCAATGTTCTGGGGTCAAAATGTACCCGTAAAATACTTTTGCCAGTAGAAAAAAACTTCTAACCTAACAAAGTGTAAAAAGAATCGACTTACTTTGTCTGCCGAAGGGTGGCATTGTTGGTGGCATCATTGGGCCGTAGGGTGTGCCACTGAATCGTCCACC
>WURS02013777.1:0-28136 GCA_011762765.2 Rhinocypha anisoptera | reverse complement strand
GTGTGTCTAGTGATTGTTTGTTTAATAGATGGAGTGCGGTTCCACGCTCGTTTAATTTTGCGGGTCAATTTATCATGCGGTCGAATTACGAGGGTGGGGAGGCCGCGAGGCAAAAGATAGAAGGTACCCGTTAAATAAGCCAGGGACTAAAACCGTAGATCATGCATGAATCCATCGAGACATTCGTGAATTTGACCCCCTTCCCCCCTTCGGTTCGAGATGGCTAAATAGACTTAATTTCGGCGAAGCAATTAAAGCCCTCCCACATTCACCGATTGGATAAGATCATTAAAAGGCAGATTTGGCTTTGGCGGCTTATCTTAATGACATCTTCGTTTTTTACTGAGTCGTCGATGTTAGGTTATACCCCCGTAAAACAGGAAACGTATTGATTAAAGAAGTGACTTAAATAATTACTACGATTCTGGTGTTGATGAACATGAAAAAGTATTAAGGCTCATCACAACGGAGATTTTAGACATCTTAATTCCTCAAATCTGACAAGAAAACCAATTTTATAGTCATTACATATTTAAAAGGAAAATTTTCAAGTTTCAACCATTGTCTATACATATATAGGTGTTTTCACAAGGGGTAGTATTTTGTCACTGTCACTTGCGTTGAATTTTAAGTAAAACACTGTCATAAAATAAGAATTCCTACAAGAGAGAAATACTCTCCGGTTTATTACTTTACAAAATCATCTCTGTCAGATGATGATGACAGGAATAAGCTTTTTAGTCACCAACTGTTAAATCTTAATTGTAAGAGCAATTGGAGATTTTTATTTCTCCATAAAAAAGATTTTATGTTAATAATATCATTTTGGTGTCATGCAGGTTGCCATTGTTGGTAGAGTGCTCGAGAATAAATCTCTAAATTATTGGGTTTGTTCCGTCCTTTGAATCTATGTCACCAATGTCCAAACGATAGTATCAAGAGTGGCTTCAGCCAACAAGATGATGCATTCGTAAAAAAAATTGGCAAGTACAATTAATACATCCACCCCTGTATGTATATGGGAAAGAATTCGGAAAAATTAAGAATATGTATGTATTAATTTCGATATGATTTTTTAACGTAATTATCATGTCAATAAGATATACTAATAATAATTATCTTTTGAAAGTTATAAAAAAATATAATATAATTAAATTAGTGATGGAAAATAGATTAAGGATATCTCATCATCGTATAACTTCTTTGGTAACTGAACCCCTCAGATACCGGTCAACCACTAGGATTCTACATTGGAGAGGCTTCTCTCTAATTTAATTTCCAACCGCCGGTTCAAGGAAAAATATTTCACCAAATAAAAACTAGGTGATCACAAAAATCCGGAACTAAATCTGACGACATTTGCTCCAAAGATCCGAAGCTGTATAAAAAGAGATTTTTTACACTCAGCTCTTTGACATTTTCTAACAAAACATGAATTTCACTTTATAAAGATTAGTATTAATAAGAGAGATTGATAAATAAACGTATTTTATAAAATCACATTAGGCGGCATCAGTTCAAATTTTGTTTTTGAATAAAAAGTATATATAGTGTAAAATCTAAAAGGATAACGAACACTACATAGGCTTCTGCGACGCGACGCCAGGACCAGTGGCTGGGCCACGTCCTTCCCAAGTCTCAATTTTCTATAGAAAATGGTCTCCGGCCCTACTTGGTGGAAATTCTTCATGATTACAGCAACAAAAAACTTTGTGATTCCACATAAATTAATTTATTCACGACCTAGAGGTGACAGCTTCGGGTGAATTTGCAGAAATGATCACAGGTATATACATTTAGGAAGGTGATGAATTCGTGAAGAATGCAACAGAAGGAAAAAGAGATGGGATGACTCCGCTAGGAAGACCGAGGGAAATTATACTCGTATGTATATATATATATATATATATATGTGTGTGTGTGTGATTATATGTGCATCGTATAACGATAATTCAAATTTTCGATACACGATGCACAGAACGAAACTCTGGTCACATAGATTATGAAAGAAAAGTAAGTTGCCCTGATGATGATTTAAAAATAAATCGAAACGTCGGCAATGGAATGAATTGGAGTTGTAATTGACCAAATACCTCGATATTTAAATAATCACATATCTTTCTGTGGTCGAGAAGTAACATATACGATATATATATATAGTTATAAGACGTAAAAAGAAGAATTGCCAAGGGGTAAGAGAGCTAGCACTAGATAGGAAAGGATGGGGGCTGCAGTCAACCAATCTTCGGATTGAAGTATTAATGATGATGGTAAGGTGCAAAGGGGGTGGGAGGATGGGTGTTTGGGAGTGTTGGAAAGGTGGCAGGCGGGGGTAATAAGGTGTTGAAGTAGTAAGGCAGGTGATGGACAGGGGATGGGTTACTCTGTGGGTTGTGGCAGGGAACGGGAGGAAAAGAAGGAGCTTAACCTAGCCGGGGCTAAGCTAAGCACTTGGCGTGGAGAGGAGGGCGGAGAGGTTTCTGATTTTGGAAATTGGAAAATGGGAGGTGCAAGAGGGGAGAAAGTAGAAATCTACAAATATTCATTTAAAAAATTACAACATTGAATAATTTCAGTTTTAAATTCCGTCCACCACATTCTCGGGTAAAAATTGAAGTGGTCAACGGTTTTCTTCCTCAAAGTACATATGTTCAAGTTGATACCGTCACTTCATGGCCGCCCCAACAACCATATCGGACGGTTTTTTTTGCCGCCACTTGACTGCGTGAGCTACCATTCCTCTGGTTCCTACTCTTCGATCTACCTGCAATGTGGTGATCATGCTGGAGTAATAATCTTAGCTCCCAGCATAAGATTTCCAGGGGCCATCTGACTCAAACCCCTCCACTATACCCAGGTGGGGACGGAATGTGACTAATAATAACTAATGAAAAAAAAACTGGGACTTTTTTTAGGAAATGGGAGACATATTAAATTCGTCCTCTCTCCTGCTGTATTTGCTTTGTTATAATTTGATGCCGTAATTACGCATTTCATCAACATTTTTCTCGGAAAAAAGTTCATAATATCATTTTGGATGCCGGTAATTATCATTATTATTATTTTGTCATTAATATCATATTCCTTTAACATTACGGTTCTAATTCGTACATTTCTTTTCGGTCGCATTTTTTTCTCTGTCCTATCCGGCCGGGTTCAAATTACTACCATTCTTAGCTGTGAAATATTTTTCCCATTGTAGAGATGCTGGCTTACATCCCCAGACGTGAATAACGTGGTAATTTTTGCTCAAGGTTGTTTTACATTAGGTTGATTGCCTTCTATTTGAGAGATAATCCCTTCTGATCAGGGTTGGTCCTTATGCCTTCAGGGACATCGGATGTTAGTGAATTTATCATATCTTGCATTTGTTGTTGACCTTTCATCTGTAATCCTTGGTATTAATTTTACAGGCTCTTACACGGCAGATGACCCTACTTGTTTTCCCTAGGTGGTTGATCCTCGGTGTCCTGTTTCCCACTCAGGCATGAAAATCCGTGACGGAAGAGCTTATATTATGGAATCTATTTCATTATATAAAATCTATCCTAAAATGAGACTGTGTTAATAAACTGTGGGGAATTTCGCCACTTTTAGAGAAATTGTGGGAAATAATTGAAAGTATGATAAGGAGGTTACAATAAAACAAACAAAAGGTGACTAACGAAGGTTTTTATAACTAGGTACACTTTATGATAGGCAAGTTACGAAACACCCCTTGGTGACACAATTACTAAAGGAAAGGATTTCATCGATAAATTTGGATCATAGAAACTAGAGCAGTAGTACCAAAAGTGGACATTAGCGCGTGTGACGTTGCTTTAGGTTACAATGGTATGTCAGGGGGGTGGTGGAGGTAGGGTCCTGACCGAGCGGTAACCATATCAGAAGGTCAAGTGGGTACAGCTTTATGGAACCAACGGTGTAGGGGCTCAAAAAAGTTTGGGATACACTGGGGTAGAAGAATATGGAGAATAAATTAAAGTTAGACGTCCAAAAATATTACTTCAATCGAAGTAGTATTTTTGCCTTCCCTTCCATTGAATTTTCTTCATATTCCCTACTGTGTTAACCTGATGCCGTCTGTTTGCTGTCTTTCTATAACCACGACACAAATTGGTCTTTCCCGATAGTAAAATTGAGAAGTCTGTAGTCAACAATCATTATGTTAATTGCCTTTTTACTCCAAGGAAATGAACATTGATTTACCCTATGAATATTGAGTAAAAATGAAGTCAAACGAACAAGTCTCTTTTTAGATCTTCTGATGAGGCAGTGATATTTCCTTGTGAGTTCATATGAACACACTGGAGTTAAAAGTAAGGAAGTACCATAAGTTTTATCTATAGCTATTTCTACGACGCAGTACAATGTTTTATTGTTTTACGAAGGATACTTTACTTGAGGTTGGATTGAATATTTTTTCAGATAATCTCACTGACCGGACATCGATAACTAGACTAAAATTATTAAGATTTGAAAAAATATATAACGGGGCGAATTTTTTAAGGAACTAATATTGATTGAATAATGAGTAGGGAATGTTTTTTTTAGCTTTATGAAAAATGTTTAATTTCCTTTACTTTTCATATTTCCTATATCTTGATATGAAATTATTATCCATTGAGTTATAAATACTGCAGAACTTTTGATTACAGTTTATTTTAATGTTCTTGCAAACATTAAGCGTAAGTTCCGCCTTGATAAACGAATCTTTGCAGGTTAAAACACACAGAGAAACAAACCATAAATGTGACTCCTCTAATGGTGTACTCATTGCTTAATTGCATCGCCCACAAGCTACAGGTTGGGAACGCTTTCAACTTAATTAATGCAGTAACTTTTAAATTCCATCACAGTAGTTTTGTTGGAAAGCCGCACCTTTGGCCATGCTTGAAATATAGATACGGTATAAGAAAATTCCAGTTTTTGAAAGAAATATTAGTATTGAATAAATCCTAGTTGCAAATTCTTATTTAAGATATGAAGTTATGAATCTGAATAGCCTGAATAGTGAATCGCTGGACACAATAAGAATTCCAATATTGATGAAATTTAACTTTAGTTTTCCATTAAGTACTACTAAGTAAAATCAATTGACAATACCTCCACGTTTATCCTAAAATTGAAAAAAACACCGTCCCTGGCAAATCTGGGTGTCCAGCTACCAAAGGTCGCCGATTACGCTCGCCAGCTAGTCCAAAGGTCACCGATTTGAGTCCCGCCTAGGGCATGGGTGTGGCGTTTGTCCAAAAGAGTTTTTTTCTTTCACCTGAGGAGATGTTAAATGAACTTAGCCGTTGACGCAACTTATAAACAAAAATACTACTCAATATTCATCAAGGCATATCGTCATAAATTATAAAAGAAGGCTCATACTCAATTCGGTATTGATAGCGAACGCTTGGTGTCTGAAGGAAAGGTTCTAGTTTCCCAAATCGAGTTTTGGAAACTTGGTTACTCAAGAGAATGCTGCGAGTAGCAAAGATGTGCCATTTATTATTCCATATACTCTACGGTGCTTCACAAGCATTGTAATCGTATCTTGGCGATGTGTAGATCTTTTTACAAGTAACTTTGATTGCATAGGTTAAGTATAACTTTGCACTTTTCGCAAAATTGTATTCTTTATTTTCGACCTGTTTCGTCTACAAAGTAAACATCATCAGGTGTATTTATTACGAAAATGAAACCGGTCGAAAATAGAGAATGCAATTTTGTGGAAAGTGCAAAATTTTATTTATCCCCTGCAATCATGAAAGAGTTCCACACAGTAGAGCCAAGTGTGATCTCTTATACAAGTAGCTGGTTAATCAAGAATAAGGGAATATTGAGGGCGTATATCAAGCACCTGATTTTCATCGACCCCACTCTGTTTTGAAGAACTTGATCACGGAATTATGAATGCAAATAAATAAAAAAATAGAGGAAAAAACTATGAGCCATACGCCAGAGAGGTCAGGGCAGTTCGCCTCGTAATGGAATGGAATTTGATTTTGAGAAGGATAGCCTTATTCCAGGAATTTTATCGTAGATAGCGTGAGACAATACTGCAGTCGAAAAAGATAGTTGGAATTGATAGTTGGATTGATTATCCTTCCAAAATGCCCCAAAATGTATAATAAAGTAAGAATATTAAAAATCTTGTTCGTAGTTTCTATGTGCGCTGATTTTGACCAGAGGACTTTTTTAAGATAATATTAACTCCAATCTCGCAGTAAAAGGAGTTGCCACTCCTTACCGTGAATTTTGAATTTTCACACACTGTTGAGCATTGTTGGATTTAAATACTATTGTTAGAAGATGATATAAATAAAAGTATCGTTTCTCTCCATGGACATATAGCCGTTTCATATTATTATTATGTTCTTATTCTTATGTGCGTTATTCATGTTATTGTGGATGAATTAATGTATATACATAAAATGAATAAAAAAATGTAAATAATGACGAATTTTTTCAAGCCTTTGGGTTAATGAGATTGAACACGTAAAGTTAGCTTATCAGGAATGGGGATTGGTATTGAAAAGTTTGGAATTTGGCTACGTACTTCCTTATTATAGATCCTTTTACATAAATTTCGAGTATTGGTTAGAGAGTTTGGTAAGTGATATAAAGTTAGTAGTGATTGTAGTTTGAGAGTTCCTTGAATCACTTAGGCTTATTAAAGATCCTGCTAAAGTGGTGAGCTAGCAAAGGATCGGATTCCCTTTTCGATCTCATTAATGGAAAGTTTTTACTGCGTAGGTGGGAAATAAATCATAATAAAAAGGTAGTTAATAGAAATGGGATGAAATGGAATTCTCAAATTTTGTTTCTGTAAGTGAGAGCAGGTTTAACATATATAGACAGTATCATGGAAGGAAATACTCGTAGTTTCAAAGGAGAAGAAAGTCTTAATGAATCATTTACGAAGAGGAAAGAATTGGGTATAGGAACTTGAATTAAGAAAAATATACTGCTTGTTCCTTATGTACGAGATTAATGAATTTTATGTAGTTTCTCCTTCAATATTGGCTTAACATGTTTTTTAAAATTACTTCCGATTACTACTATTGGTCTTTAGTCTCGAATATGAAACAATAGCGGCACTTTAGAAAAAATAAAACTACTTTAATTATACTTCTTACTTATGTCCATATTCAACATTTAATTTCTTTCAGCTAAAAATCAATTAATATTATAACATAAGGATGTAAGCAGGTTTCTGTTCGACCTCGTTAATAGATGATCAAGAGTTTTCCAAAGAAAAAAGAATTTTTGAAAAATCACATATGATGAAAATAATAATCACCTGTTAACTACAAGCAATTTCTACAATCCTTCGTAAAATATAAAATTCCCATCCCATTACGACCTCTACCTGGCTTAACTAATATTACACTTCCAATGGTTTCCATAATATTTCTATTATTATATTAATCTTCAAACATTTCTTCCGCCCGCCTTTGTTGAGTTTTCCGAAATTTCAATTAAACCCTTCTCTCTCCTACCATGCCCAACTATTTTACCGTGGCGTGAATTTTATTTTCGCCATTTCATTATACTCTTTTCCACTCCCAAGCCTCAATATCTGCAATCTGATCTCTTCTTCCTCGACGATCAGTCACAACTAATGACGAAATATTGGAGAATCATAAACATCCTTTCAATTGAAATAAAGCTCGTGTAATTGTTCAAGATACCGATAGAAGATGAATGATAAATGTGTCATCTTACTATCAAATCTTCTTTTGTCTCACAAAACTACAGAATGTGATTAACCACTACTGTTTACACATCCATCATGAAACTCATAAATGCATCATCGTTAAAAGCGCATCTCGTCCGGCATCTCAAGCAACAAATTATATACTCGCACGATCCCAATGTAGAATTTTGGATGTAATATGATTCACCAAGTTTTTAATTAAACTTTGCTAAAACCTGTGACATTGCTTTGGACAGTCACTTTAGATGTTCGTCATATTTCGTTGGAGTCATAAATAATGCTGAATTTCACGTCAAGGAAAATGCATATCTTTCATTAAATTTTACAAGAAGTTCGATTAAGGTTTTATTTAGTAAATGTTTGCTTACTTTTTTGTCGCTGCGACGAATTCCTTCCGCAGGTGCGACCTCCTCACTTTTATCACCCACGCAATTTCCTTCTGCTGCAAGAGTACCGCTGGGAGCAAACTTTTCTAAATGCAACTGGTTATTCTCCTCATATTTACGAACTAGAGCCGACGTTTCTTCCTTCTTAAAATTTATATTCCTTACTCGTTTGTCCGTCACGGCATGATTCAAATGGTTTATTTCTTATCAAACAATCGTAAAATTCTACTTGCTGATTGGTGTCCCGTCGTCACCCTCGCAAGGTGCAGATTTACGAAACTCACATGGGTGCATACTGGAACACACAAGTTACGACAACAGTAAACGCGAAATTTACACCCAGAAAGTTATAACGCGGAGGCCATACGAATTTGTAAGTGTTTTTGACATTAGGTCGGAGTCCTTAGCAATAAAAATGACTTGTTTATTCTTTTGGAAGTAATGAAATGTTCGTTAACGGTCTTTATTTATTCAGAAACGTATGACTACTGGGCTTTAACTAGGATCATTATTGCAAATTTAAGTCGTAAATAGAAAAGACTGTATTGGCGGCTGTTTATTATCAGAAACTCTGTGTAATTGCGCTACAGTTCATTTTACGAAAAGAGCAGTTAAACGAAATTCCTTATTCGTCATTTCACTGATAAATTTTGAAGACAAACTTGATTATAGTCACCAAAGCAACTTTAAAGCAAGATAAAATACATCAATAATTTTAGGTATTGAATCCTTATGTAATTAATTGCATTTGAAGACGGAATCGTACCTCATGTGTAATGAAATATATCACAATCTACTCGACTTGAACATCTATCCAACCCGTGTCTTTTAGCGTCTCTTTGATATATTTACATACATTACATACACATTAGTCAAGAATTTAATAGTTTATGGAAATATTTCCACGCCAAACGGAAGTGTTAAATGAAAGATAGGGCCATGGCACTCTCTGGATTCGACCAGATCATCTAAAGCAGTGGTTGCCGATACGGGCTCCCGCTTGGGGGCAGTGTTTTGCTCTAGGAGGCCGAAAAGAAACAAAAAAGATACGACTGGGGGACGTTGGACATAGGTTTATAAAACCAAGTGGGAAGTGGCTCGTAAAAGTTTGGGAAACATTGATCTAAAGATTAGACAATTGATATTTCAAATTGATGTATGTATGCTAATACGATTTGAAAATTTGTACCTTAATCCCTCCTTTATAACAAAATTTATCCACCCTCCAGTGACGTAAGTAATGTGTAGTTGGGTAACTAATTAAAAAATCGGTTTTTCTGGATTTTCAACGCGTGTCTTCGTGTCCACAGTTTCGCCAAAATTCCAGTCGGCTTCTTAGAATCAAAGTGTATTTTTATGGTGTTGTTTTAACTCTGATCATCACTAATATCAAGCTCTTAAGACCGTAAGGAAAGTTTTCAAGGGTGGGAATGGATGATATTGGAGTCAGAATCATATATTTCAGTCGGACCCTTTCTAATTGGTTGATGCTACAAAGCCGTTGAAAATTCCAAGCGTTGGAAAGCGTGTGAATCCGTCATCTCTATCTATGTTGTTCGATGTCCTCGCAGTTTCAATCGTCTTCTTAAAATTAATTTCACCTCTTCGAGTGTGACATTGTGTGAAGTACATATGTTCAATGATGGCCGAAAGACGAATTACCAGTTTTGGATGTCTTATGTTATGGCTCGCTTATGTTATTTGATCAGGGTAATAAGGGGCCCAGATGCCTGGTCGATGTAGGACTTGCTACATTCGCTATGTAATTTGTACTCATGGTATAATCCTCGGTTTCAGGCAGGCGGTCTTATATATTGTGAAGGAGATCAGATGTTTTTCTCACGCAGGTGTGTCTCGTTACGACGTTGTGCTTTTTAGGACTCTGGTGAACTTCACCGACGAGCCAGAAACATGATGTATTATGGCATACGCTAAGGGTCTCGTCGTAATCAACTTTTCAGAGGTTGTTTATTCCAAAATTATGCTCAGTCTCGCTCGCCTACCTGAGGGTTATGGAATGATGGAATCCGTTCAGGAAATGAATCGATGGATGGGGCTTTTCCTTGGCAATAGAAGAGGCGTCAGAAATTTAGATGCTTCGGAGGTATTAATGATAACCCCCATTTTCTGACGAAGAGGATATGTGTCCAAAACGAGATTTCTTGGTTGATCCATTTATATGAAGTATTATACCCAAATGTATTTCACAAAAACATTCCAAGAAATAAAAATCGTATGAATTTTAATTTTCTGACGAAGATGATGGTGGGAGGCAGAGTGCAAACTTTGGTCCACATGAGTCTTTTTGTGGAAGACAGGTCATCCTAGTGTCTCGTCTCCCTCCTTGGTAACCAGTACGCCAAGAAAAGGGAGTTCTTCTTCTCCATTTGTGAGGTGGTTCTGCTGAAGGCTTTGTGGGCGCTGATATGTTGGGCGAATCTTTTTGATGATACTTCACTCTATGGCCATATGATTAAGATGTCATCCACATATCTGAAAAAGAGATTTTGTTTTTTTTTCCCGAGAGTACTTAAAGCAGGAGTATCCCCAGTTTCCGAGCTTGGGGTGGTAGCTTCAAATTTTATAAAACTTGTAGGAAAAGAACTAGATACGAGGAATTGAAGTATAATGAAATAGAAACATATCGAAAAGAAACTAATTTTCGTTAAATTAATTATGTATATTTGTTAACAATATTTGGTAATGTTTTAATGCGATAACAAAGAGATATTTAGTAAAAACCTTTTTTCACAAGTTGTTGACCTATTTTGTTTTTTCTTTTACATTTTTTCAACATTCATTTATCTAGTGGCGGGGTGCTGCGTCCCCTGACGTCGCCTATGATTTAGGGCCTTTTTTTCTAAACTCTCCACGTAGAGGTTAGAGATGATCGTCGACATCGGAGGTACCATAACTGCTCCTTCATTGTTATTTATAGAATTTTCCATTACATAGGAAGTAGGAGTTTTTTTATGGAAGAACTCCAACATCTTTGGATAATTGTCTGATAATCCCTAGGTTGTCAGTGCGTTGGTGTTGTCCACTGCTTCCGTTATCGGGATGCTGGTAAACACGGAACTCACTTCAAAACTTACGAGTAAACGAAGCATCACCAAGGGAGAAGACGCTTTGAAGGAATAAGTCCAGAACAAAGACCTTGTCATGCATGCCGACAAAGGCAACGCCACAGATTTGTTGTCGAAAGGACGGTACCAAAATAAGAACTACTCTACTTGGGATGAAGGAATCAACTCTTCAGTTTCCACATAAATATTATTTTTATGTTCCACATAAATATATTTATTTAGAAACTGCAGAATTGAGTCTGATGGACTTCCACAAAGTTCTGCCTGAGATGGTGTCGTATAAAATAAGTGTAAAATAACTATTCAAATAATATTTACCGGGAATCGAAATCAGAGCCGACCTCAAGAGTACAGTGTGAGGGTAAATGGCTTATCGATCATCCAGCCATCCCGGAAGATGACCGACGGCCGCGCGTCGACTTGAATCTGTACCTAAATCTCATAGACTGTATGGGTTGCCAAATATCAACAAGGATGAACACGGATACTCGCAAGCGCTGTTGATCCTCTGACCCACAAGTTTGGCGTGATATTTGGCTCAATCACTTCCACGCTTCTCTCGAAAGGCACCTTCTTTCATCAGGAACTAAGTTTACTTCGTAGAAAGAATCAGGAACGTAAGTTTATACAAGGAAGGGTTTATGATATAACTATGTACTCCATTTGGTGCTAAATGAAGCCTATCTCACTCTAGCAATATCATAAGCGTGTCACATAATGATCACGAGGTCACCTCGAAAGAATAAACAGAAAAATCTTGTTGGTTATTTCATAGCATATTATTTTATTAATGGATTATTGTAAAATGTTGAAAGCATAACAATACAAATCTATCTTAGTAACATATGTCATATAAATGATACATGGACTCTAGGTTATGAGAAATTTAGGAGGCACTTCTGGAAAGTTAGTAAACGAAATGGAAGTTTGAATCGAAGAATTTAAATACCAATTATCTTCTTAACACTATAGCAGGGGTCTCCAAACTTTTCAGTCCTAGGGCCCCAAGAGGCAAAATACACGTAAATTTACGTTATTTTTTCTGTAGATAAAAAATGCCGTGCCGTGCCGGATGCAATCCGCGGGCTGTAGTTTGGAGACCCCTGCACTAGAGTGTACTTGTTGGAGTGACGGCATTGGAGTATTTCAGGAAAAGGAGCCTAACATTTTTAACATCATTTATTTAGAAACAAGGTCGTGGTAGCCCAGTGGATAGAGCGCTAATCGAGTGCACTGTGTACCCGGGCTCAAGTCCCAGTAAACCTATGGATACTTTCAGCTAAGCCCAAGCTGAGTGATACCCTGGGTACAAAATCTTCGTTCGAAACAGGAAAAGCAACTAGCCCCCCCTACCCTGATGTTTGAATTTTCACACGCCGTTGGGCTTAGTACTTGATGATCTTTATACTTACCGGCCGATGAAACAGGCGTTAGGGTTGAATACTGTGGTTTAGTTAGAAATGTTCAAGTATCTTTATCTTGGAGATAATTCATGCTATGAATATTACTTCATGGTGTGCTGGTAGAAACCTAGTGAGTGGCGAAAAGCATTATTAATTTATATGAAAAAGGTTCTATTACAATATATAATGACTATTTTAAGAATCCCTGTGGAAAAGTGGCTTTAACAGTTGAGTAAACAAGACGTATAGAATGTAAAAGGTCATAAATTACGAAAATTATTGTGCGAGAAATTAAAACTCAAACAGGAGAATAATTAATTGGTAGCAAGTTAAATACTCTATACATTTGGAATTCGTTTCTCATTTACAAATTTTTACAAAAAATATTTTTTTCTTCAATTTCTCCGGGTTAAATAATGTGATATCATTTTTTTCTAAATTCGTGTAATTAAATCAACGACTGAGCGAATTTGATCATGGGATTTGGAGACGACAACATCATAAGTTGCTCTTGATGAAAATTCGATTAGCAGACATTTTCAGGTTCATTTCCTTCTCCAACATTTTGGAGATTTTTAGATTCAAAGCATTTGATTACAATACAAAATAGTACGAAGGGTTAAAAGTTTAAGCGATAACATACTCCCATGCGGCCAACTTTCCTAGTATTTTCTCCTCGTGTTCTTACCAACAAACCAAAACCAACTTGATTTAACATATCCTAAAATGATCTATAAAATGTGACACCATGATTTTAAAAACTAAGTTTCTAAACATAAGCTTCTTAAATGACAATACTAACTAAGAAATATTTGATAGTCCTTCATCTTTGTCTTTTCGGTGAATAAATATTTAATAGATGAGAATTTAGTTAAATCTACCATTGGCATGTGAACTTCTTCCGAAAAATTTTCATCGCTATGTCTTACTATGTTCTGCGCTTTACTATGTTTCGATTCCTGACGACCAATGGAATTCGATGTCATTGTGTAATAGGCAGAGCCCGGACATCACTTCTCATAAACCATAAAAAAGTTTAATGCTATTATCTATTGTGAATGATTCAAATTGAAAGTAATCGAAGTAATGACATAAATGACATACCGGTGGTTATCGTAGAACCTTCGTCAGCCCTCGCATAGTATAGAGTATGCAGTGTGGCACATGTTTCGGCAGCGAATTAAATTTCAACTCTGTTTACCTGCCGGTACATCATTCTTTATTAGTCATATATTACCGACGCGGAGATACATTTTCATGGCATGAAATTAATACTGGGTATTGAATTCTTTCCAGCCTAATGTAAGGTCAAGGGGCTAAAAGGTCATCTAATGGGTGGATATTTTGGTCGTATTTTCGACCCTCCCGTAGTTTACCTCAGGTCCGGTTTGGTCCCATACCCCGGAGAATCAAATCCCAATGCTTGGACATCAACGGGTTAAATGCAAGGGAGTTTGCTCTTATTTTTTATTCCCTAGTCTCGTAAACAAAACGAAAACGTAAGTCACATCGCTCGGTTAACGTCCGCTGGACAAAAAAGAAAATTTGTGAAACAAATGCATTGGAAAACTACAAATTTTCGTTCTAAACACACAGAATTATCGGAATAGCTGAAAATAAATGTAGGTATACCTATGCGCTATCCAGTGGGGAGATATATATTGCTAATGAGCGGATCACAGTAGAATTTATTAATAGCATCTACCAAGATTTAAATCGGGAAAGTCTATATTTTTATTCTATAATACATCCAAATCTACGAAATACCGTGCATGCAAAGTGTGGCAGAAGGATCGGTACACACCACACATAAATAACTATATTTAGAACTAAACCGAAGACGCCTTTCATGCAAAATAATGAATAAGTAATGCAGGATCAACGTTAAAATTTATAGGAATGTATTACATGTGCTCAGAGGACTACGAACTACGCTACTCGTATCTATCCTCATATTTACCCTCCTCGAGATGTGACCATATCTATTATGTTTTCTAATCGTACTAGGAAAAAATGTAACCTTAAATTTATCAGTTATACAGTCTATTTCTCTGATTTTGCGTCTGTAGTCTGATATTTCGTAGTGAAACGGGACTTGTAATGTCATTGGCCTCTTCACTGAAGTGATTTTCCTCAAATTTACATAGGAAATTTAACCTGCATTTCAACACACTGAAAACTGAACGATTAGTAGTAGTAAAAAGTAGTGAGTAGTAAAAATTTTACAATTATTTAAATACTGTAAACCATTTTACTACATGACTTGATGTTTTCCCGGCGTATGAGAATAATTATTAATATTAATATTGGTTGTAATGTCTCTAATTATAAGTTTTTACTGTTTTTATTCTGCGACATATCAAATTATTCTATATTTTCATTTGTTTCTCATATAATCTAGTCAAGATTTTACAATATATTGGGGGAAGTTTGACATTATACATTTATATTTCTTTACATTTTGTCTTCTCTGTAGATACTGTTGGGAGATGATAGATCAATAAACTGTCAGCTTAAAAATGTTAATTGGGTCTTTGCACAGGTGGCTTTTCGGAACATCCTACGATCGCCGTCGGGACAACCGAGAAGTGATACCAGTCGGTTTTTTATCGGTCATTCACTTTATCGCGGAAGTCACAACACAGAAATTCTCTCGTAACATTTTTTTGCGCTCCTCTCATTAAGTGAGATAAAAAGCCCTTGAGGAGTCGTTGAGTCGCATGTCCCGAACTCTCAAATGCTAGTTTCCAATGTTCGATGAATCACCTCGGAAATGACGAACAATTTTTTTTTACTCTTATTTTTTCATGGTCGTGAACTCAAGCTTTACTTGTGTACTGCTGGAGAATCTGGGCGAATCCGTATTCAGAGTCGCAACCGCAACGATGACTTGAGTTTGGTCGGAGCACTTCCCGAATACGTGATGGAGCAGACAGAACGAAAACTCACGGCAGAAATATGACGACATTCCGCTTTCATTAGTTCAGATTACAGATTTATCGGTTCTAGGACATGGTTACATTCATGTGTAGAACATGTCAAAAGCAAATACATAATAGACATATACAGAAGCAGACCGAACAAATAAAATTCAAAATACTCAGGTCATGGACATGAACTCTTCAGTTGAATAGTAAGCACCATTTACAAGGTGTTCATAAAAATTACGCTTAAATTGGAGGTTTGAAGTTTCCCTCAGATTACCTGGTAGTTAATTTAAAAATTTCACACCAACATATGCAGTGTTTTTTTTCTAAAAGACTCAGGCTGTGAGGAACAATCCTTAAGTCTCTGGCTTAAGGCTTAGTGTTATAGGTATGTGCCTCTCCATTTGTTCTAAGATAAAATGATTCTTTAAATTTACAAACAAAGACAACTGAGAGAAAAATTTAAAGACATGGTAGGGTCAGAATTTTGAGCAATTTGAAATGTGCCCGACAGGAATTACCCAATATTCTAACAGCTCATTTTTTGAGTCCAAACAGTCTATCGGAGTGGTGAGAGTGACCCCAAACCTCAATACCATGTTGTAAACAGAAACGTATGCAAGCATAGACGACTGAGGGTTGTGGCAGTGTCGGTTATTGACAGGATCCTTCTGAGGAGATAGCACCCAGATGTCACCTCGGAACATAATTTGTCTACATGGTTTTCCCAACCCAGAAGTTTGATCTGGAATTGCGAAATTTATAAACCAAATGTCTGAACGACAACGACTTGTGAAGCTTGTAATTTTTCGTTCGTTTCGTAATCGATAATAACTGAGGAAATAGCAATTTATTTGCATTGTTCGTTGACAAGCCGAGAGGCTACCTATAATTGCCAATTAACGTATTAAAATTGTCACGAAAGCTAGGTTACTCATAAATTTAGAGACGTGGAATGTTTACAAAAAGTGCAAATTCCGGTCGTCAACGAAGATTTTACAGGTCGCATTCGTTACTGCATTCCGATTGCCTATTTACGAGAAATTGAAATTCCAAATTTTATATCCTTCCTTTCGGAGCGCACTCGGTTCCACGACCGTACTCAAGCCGAACTCGGACTCGAGATCGAGTCAAGCAACGACTACGTATACGAATTCGGAGCTCGCTCCGGACTCGGGCTCGGTCCGAGCACGAGGGAAGTTCGTCTCAAGAATGGACTATGAATACGGGCCTAAGATTTAGCCTATACTTCTGAGGGATGCCGGAGCTTTCTTGCGACATTCTGACTTGCGTAATTGTTTTTCGCCGCCGAATCCGCCCTTCCCTTCGACTCTCCCCCCCTCCCCCCTCATCCCCCCCCTTTCATTCTCCCCTCGAGGCAAACTACTCAAGAATCGGGTGCGGATCGAAACCCCAGTGTTCCCAGCAGCGCGGGAGAATAAAAAAGTTTTAATTTTTCTCTTCTCGGCATCATTCCATTATCGGACGAGCAATATGGTTGTTCGGTAGCCTCGGAGTGAATGAGTGTAGGACATATGACCCTCAGAAAGAGAAAATCACTATGATGAGCGAGGGCGGCTCACCAACACGTCGTCTGAAACCGTTGTCTTCCCAGATAGCGCACCAATCAGCGCATCTATTTCGTACAAAAAAAGAGTATCCATTGGCAGGCCAAATACTCTAATACTGTATCTATAGGTACGTATCTTGGCTATTAATGGATGCCATCCATACACAAAAGGCGTATGCTGACAAGTGTGCTTGCATGGGATTTCAATCATGAACGCGGACGAGAACCCGAAAGTGCTGAGAGCATCACCACCAAAGTGTCGTTGAGAGAGAAAAGATAGACACGAGTATGAGCGCCATTAGAACCAACTCGCTGATATTCAGGCGAGAATTACGGGTGAACAAACGACAGCAAAAAATGTTCAAAGAGATCTCTGGCCTCCTGTAAGGACTCTACTAAATCCGTCCACAAACTTAACGCTTTAGCATTACTCACTTGTCCGTACAATTAAGAAGAGATTGATGGGTATCCATGATTTTTATTCCGACAGTAAGTCACTTTTTTTGTGAATGCACAACTGCCATTTAATCGCCATATTTGTCGAATGATGAATGATTTTAAATTCCGGATACGATGATATGACAGGTGCATACGTAATAAATATTATAAATTAGCCGATCCGGACCGTTTGTTCTACATACGTGATGACTCATTTGCTTCTGGTTCGAATTCTATCCAGTGCATGGGAACTCCTACATCGCACGGATGCTCTGCATGATTGAACCGTATCTTAGAGGACCTAACAACCAATCAACCGACTTGAAATAATAAAATTCTCCTCCTGCCTCGTCCCAGCACGAACGACACTCGGGTTAGTTCGAATGAGTAATAGCATCTGCCGCAGGCGAGTCCCTCGCCTTCGTGTTATCCGTCAGTGCACGTAATTACATTTTACTATTTTTCAGAGAGTCATTCTGATTACCTCGACGTACTAGCGAACAAATAATCCGTGTCTCGCATAGTAGCTGTATTTTTGTTTATAGGGTACATCAACGACCATGGTCATTTAGTACCTCCTCAAATCGTGAAAATAAACCCTATTGGGTGAACACAACACCCGTGACCTAGGTGGGACTAGAACCAGCAACTGGGTTAACCGGAGAGCTCGCTACACCCATGTTAACCCTGCGATCCGTATCTCTCTCTCCCTGAGCCGATTCCTCGAAATCTATCACAATATCCATTGATTTCAGCTGGCAATACCTTCCTTTGTCATACAAAACTAAACCCATTGGAATTGGCCAAAGAACTCCAATCATGACCTGCAATTTGTATTCCATCTTATGTTGGATTTAACATGTCGGGAAATATACTCTATTCAATAATTTTCAGCAGTGGGATACAGTTATTGAGTCTATTGTTATTATTATGTAAGTGCAAAGTAATTGCTTCAGTCAATTTAAAAAGACATGCAAGTCATGCAATATGTATTAGGGTTTGTTGGATTGATGGGATCTTTCCTCAATTTTCATAAGAAGCAAAAAAAGAAAATGTTGACCCATTAAATCGACATCAGTTTTCAAGATGTTTGGAGAGTGATTACTTAGGGTTTAGTTCCATCAGACTAATGACAGCTTGATTAAGGGATTACTGGGAAGTGCTTCCCTTGAAAGTACTAAGGTCATAGGAAGAGGAGTATTTGTAAGTGAAAACTCAGTTTACTGGACCATTCTATTAAAAATCTTCATTAAACTTATAGTAGACAATTCTTCTAGTTTCATTGGACAACAAAACTTAATTTCCCTGCCTTAAAATTGTTAATATAATTCCCAAAAGCTAATCTCACAATTAATTGCTTGAAAATTGTTTCTGTGACCAATGGGACTTTCCTTATGTTGTTTATCCATTGATCAAGCATGAAAATATCGAATATAAACCCATAATATATTAGCCTATGTAACATTGAAGTGATAATTTCCTTATTTTAACATTGACACATAATTTCATTTCATATTGTTTGTGCTTGGAACATGAAAATTTTCAGCACTTTCACATCTAATTGCGGTACAAATAATACCTCTCCCAGGAACATAGAGATTCCCAACAAAACCTCACAGAAAAAGTAATTAGCCCTGTTACCTAACCAAACAATGCATAGCATCATTTTGACCATTCACATATTACCCACTTTCGTCTTCTGTCATTTTAAGGCAGATAATCATTAAATATGATTTTCCATTCCTCTCATACCCTCTTGATGTTCTCCCCTTTGATAGAATCCTTGCATCCATATGGCAGTTAAAACTTATATATTTTTAATCAAGTCTGGAGAAAACTGTCATGATTCCTTTCATAGCTGATTACAGAAGTAAAATTAAATGCAGGAAGACATGAACTAAGATCTCACACTTTCCTGGTGAATCAGATGTGATTAACCATATCAGATATTCCATCATGTCATCTGGTCCATGCTGTTCAACTTTTCGATGTCTGTCTCAGATGTCAACTTCACTTAAACTTCATGAAGTCCAAAAAATGAAGAGCAGTATGAAGAAAGACTACAGAACTATTTCTTTTTTATAGCAAGCTTTAAGAGCTCCAAAGACTTAGATACCACATAACTTTGGAATTAATTCTGCTCCAATGGAAATTCTTTCATATCAGTAGCTTTTGATAAACAGCAACATGTATTGCGACTTAAGAGCTTAATCAGCAGTGAAGTATGTTCATGTAACCAAAATTATCAGTGAATTTACAAAATCTAGTTCATAAAAAAATGAATATTTTGAAATATTCATTTTTCCGAAGGCTTTTGCACTCATTACCATTTAGCATTTGAAAGTTGTGAAGGCTCCTTGCATTTCACCACATAAGATGCTTTATGCTGACAGTAGTTTTGCCAAGGTTACACCCAGGGATCTTCACAATGATAAATGATATTTGCAATTCATTGTACAAATTTTATGGTTCAGGAACATGAATTTTTGTCTCATCTGAAATTCAGGTGCAATTATATGATTGATGAATAGTATGAGAAAATTAGCCTTATAAACATTCTCCAAACCAACCAAAGGGCTAGTCAATGTGGTTAATGTTACCATAATTTAAATACATTTTCATTTATACTACGCACCCAGAGCCAATGGAGGAACATTATTTTGAACTTTAAATAATAATTTAGTACTTTCATCATTCATTTGAAAATGTTATTTGTTATGCACTTGAGCCTTCACCTTCCTTCACACAACCTTTATATGATAGCCTACAGTATCTAACCACCACAGTCCTCAATCTTAAGGTGGAATTGATAGACTAATTTAGATCTCAGTGCACTTAAAATCCACTTAATGCTTTAATATTGGTCATATTAATACTTGATGCTACTTTTTATTTGATATCAATGAAAGGTTTATATTTTATATATTTAGAAATTATGGTCTTTTCATGTAGATGCATAATGATATCATTAAAATGACTTTTTAAAATAGTAACCTCACAAATAAGGTAACAAGATAATAATAATGGCAAAAAATATCAACCTATTGGGTTTATGTCGGGTCACCATCAATTAAAGTAAAACCTTTAATTCAATTTTTAGTAAAACTAAAGGGTATGGTATGTTACATGAAGGCTTTGATTAATCTAATTTTTTATTATTTATTATAACAAGATTTTGACTTTGGTTTTATAGTATATATGCTTTAAAGTTTTATTGAGTGGATATTAGTGATACAGTTGTCTAGTATGACTCTAATTTTTAAAAATTGTAATTAGAGAGTTAATATGTAGGTACATATACAAAATTATTTTTACCAAATAATAATATGCTCCTTCCTTTCTTGAACAGTTTACTGGTGATTTTTTCCTTTCTCCAAAATGCATTGACTGCTTATTTCATTTGGCTCTTTCTAAATACTTCAAATTTTTTTTCTTCATATAGTGGTGAATATTATGGCATTATGAAATGAGATTTACAGATGTAACATGCTTGCTTAAAATATTTTGGTTAGTATATCTAAAAAAAAACCATGTTCAATGGAAGAGATCATCAATTCTGAAACTTTTTTATTTTAACAGTATCTATATAGCGACACTATGTTTATTATCTTCTTAAGTATAGGATGATACTTTCTCAGGGTGGAACAAATACCTCCACATAGCTAGAACACTTACAGCCACATATGAATTTATCATCATAACTAAGATGCCTTGAGACTCACATTATCATACACACACAATGTCTTGATTAATGACACAGACTCTTTATAGTATCTTTTTTGGTGAAATGATACACATTTGAAGAGGTTCACACTTAAAATGATATGAATCCTTCATGTTATAAGGAAAGGCTTTAGTTCAAAAGAAAAGTAATGTAAAAATCCCACCTTAATATGCATTTTATTTTAATAGCCTATCTGGAATGGGTCTCCAAGAAATAGCATAGCCAACCCAATATTAAAATGTGATGTAACACTTGGTTTAGGTAGTCTTTATGGTAACAAAGAATTTTCAGTCAACACATATTGATAATCGCAGTCTGAGTTTTGAGGAAACTGCAAAACACATTTTAATTTATCTTAACTGTATTCTACATGAATAAGTAATTTTTATATTTTTTAAACCATATATATAGAGTAATCCTCTGCAATTAACACATTTTAATGCTAAATTTTAACATTTGGGGTTTTCATTAGTGAAGAGAGCAAGTAAGTGTGTTCTCTTTACCTTATAAATTTTAAGGAAATCCTAAGCCAATATAAATTGTATTTAAAGACTATTCTATTAAAATTTCAGTTGACTAGATGACCAACCATCTTTAGGGATAAAGTTCTGCCTTGGCTTTGTACAGTGCTCCATCACTGTGGTAGTCCATTGTCAAGCCTTTTTTGTAATGACTACCCATTGGTGGCCACTTAGTTGACCAAAATATCGATATGAGTCTTTAAAAACAATTTATATCGATCTTAAAAGCAAATAGCTTACTCTCACCTCTTCTTTCATAATTTTTTTCAAATGATACTAAGTGTTGCTCCCCCAGGGGAGGAAGACTGAACGATGGTATAGCTCATCTAGAAATTAAACCCAATAGTGTTTATAAAAATTAATTCATTAGGATAGAGGAGCCAATCCTATCCCTATGTGAAAGGATTGGCTTCACCATGAAAAGCTCTTAATCTATATCTTGACAGGAGGTATCCAGAACTGTATTTGCTGGATTTGAACCTCAGATTCATATTGTGTCCAAGTCTACTCCACTGAGCTATCGCAGGGTGTTCTTAAGGTATAAAAATAGTTTTAATTGCCAAATTCTCCTTGATAACAGAATACATTTCTCACATTAATTGTTTTTTATGATTTTTCATAAACTTGTATGTCTCTCACCAGGTCTAATTTTTAACTTACCTGTTTACTTTTTACTTTTTCTGTTGGGGGTTGATTATAAATCAATGAAAGCTATTTGATCTTTGAACACTCACTAAATTATTTATCTAGTCAGTTACATGATTGCTGGTGAAGAAAAGTGTTTTAAGATTCAGTCTCTTTTTGGGCACTAAAAAAATTTTATATTTGTGGCCAATGGACTCATTAAAACAGCTTGTCAATCAACAGAGGGCTACAGCCATTGAAGCAGTGAACATCCTGAACAATGTCACTGGTTTTCACATTTCGCATTTATGATCCAATTTATGGTGGTTCTGAGAGAGAAAGAGTGGAGATAGCAAGGTTATTGTAATAAAGTTAGGCACATCCGAACAAAAAACTGGATGATATATGTGAGAGGTCCATTTATTCAATTGTAGACAGGCAGGTAACTGATAGACATAAATTTCAAATAAGACTGATATGAAAGGAAAGATAGGATGACAGCATGATTTTTATTATGAATATGTACTATGCATTTGATATCATGTGGAACATTAAAATGATGTCTACTATTTCACACTTTGCATTCTTATCAGAGTACATCATGCTTTTAATCAAACTTAGAAATATTCTTCAAGATGAAGTCAATAAGGAGTAGATGGACACAAATTAACCCATATATGAAGAAATATTCATAAGTCAAGAAATAAAACACTCCTAGTAAATTAGAAGGACTTCTAAAATTACCATGGAGTGTTTTTTTCTTCTTTAAGTAGGTGCATGGAATCTTAAAAAGTAACCTGGTGTCTGGAGGATATATTCATAATGATTCTTGAATTATTTATTTAGAAGAAATATGCTATAAATTAGGTTGACCATAGACTTCAACCTCAAAGTTGATTTGATAGGTTTGTGTATAGATCACCTAGTATTAAGCCCAAACGACAAGTGAATATACACAGATTCATTAGGGGGTAATTTTTTCCCCAGTGGTTTTCCAGGAAGGGATACTCAGAAAATAACTCAGCTGGGGTTTAGCAGGAAGTGCCCAAAGTCATCAACTGGAATTGAGCCTGATAAACCTATTTATTAGCCAACCACTCAACCCACTTGGAACTACTATGACCTCATTAATTGAAATCTGTCATTTCAATTCATTATATATTATAATGAATGGAATTCATTTCTGAACTACCAATTACCTTATTTCACATTTTTCATCAAATCAAGAAATTTATTCTGTATTTTAGTTTTGCCATTTGCTATATGTGAACCTTATAAAATCCTTATACAAAATTTTACATTCTATATTCTTTAACACAAAATAATATTTTTGTTCAATATCTTCATCAAACACACTAGCAGAATATGATAAATTATAAATGATTAACTACAAATAAAATATGCATAGCAAAATATGGCCATTACTTTTTAATTTAAATAAGTGAGAATATTCTAAGCTTATTGTGGTATTTAAAGAATTCTGCAAGGCAGTTAACATGGAAATGATGTTTACATAAAATTATGCTTTCCAATCCATATAGCTTAATGCATATCTGTTGTTCATTGTTCAATTGCTTTTTTTACTCAATGCTAATTATGTGCACAAAAGTGACTCATTTTAGCATATGTCAAATTATTTTCTTTGTAATGAGGCTATCGATTCACATTTTAGATTTACATATTTATTGAAATTGGTTCAAACACAGCACACAGCAAATACACTGGACGTATAGCTAAGAGAATATACATAACCAGCTTAAATGATTAAATAAAGCACAACACAACACATGTAGTTCAAAAATACATTACAGTACATTTTAACTATAAAAAAATAGAGCCTAGAGTGAGTATTGGAAATAGGGGAGCGAAGTATTGGAAGTCAGAAGGAGATAAAAGATATAGAAATGAAAAGTGGACAGAAGAGTACTAAGAAGAGTTATGGTTTAGTGCTATTTTAGGATAGTGAGGCAAGCTTAATGAATAAAATAGATTTAGATGTTATGAATGTGTTTTAAAAGTACCTACAGATGAGAAATTTATCACAGGAGATGATTATGTGATACGTGGAAAACCTCCCAGCATTTTGTTACATTATCTCACCCCTGGTCAATTGATTAAATGTATAGATGTGGAAAGTTTTGAAGCAGTGCAATAACAGCATGCAAGATAATTTATTAGAATTAAGATTACACTTTTTTCCACTGGTTATTGACTTAAATCAGAGCCACCAGTACTTCATAAGGCTTCCAAGAGACCCCATGTAGGTATATATAGGAGATCAAAGATCTTCTACTTGTTAGGCTTTTGAAAGGTATTGAAATTTCAAAAGTTTAATCCTCCTGCTAATGCACTATCAACATGGCCTAGTTTAGTTGCAAACTAAAGTTTTTCTTACCTATTCCTATATCTTCCTGTTGTTTTTCAACTTTTTATATTTGTACCATACTAGGAGCACTATCAAACTGACCTTAGGGCTGAATAGTATGGTTATCCGTCATTAGAATTAGATTATAATGCATGTTTGGGATAATTTACTATGAACTTATTATGCTACCCAGTAAAATATTCTTATAATGAGTGGAGGTATATAACCACAGTGATAATTTAATTGAAACTAAAACTATAATTATTTTAGTAAAATTGTAGAAACATTTTTAGAAGAGGATTTTTTTGTCCTTTTACACTCCCTTCCCTCTCTACCCTTTGTCCAGGGATGTCATTTTCTCACAACATATAGATAAAGTTCATGAATATTATAAATAAGAATAATATCGATAGACAGACTATTTTTATAACAATCTGATTCTGGAATTCACATCGTGTGCCATTCTCAAGGCATTGAGAATGACAAAAAGTGTCAAAACCATGGTCAACCCGAAATGCCAGCATTTAGCATTTTAAAGCGCACTCAGAAAAAGGAAAACACCATTCATTTTTAACTTTTTTGAGGTTTCATGTTCTCCAAACCTTAAAAATGTACCAGCTAAATATTTGAAAATATTCAATGCACAAAAAATATAATGTAAACAAAAACATATGACGATACTTTAATAAAGAAACTTTTTGGTTACATATATTTTGGTGTTAATTTATGGCAGCTTAACGAGAAACTACCAATATGTATCGTAATCATATACTCTCCTTTGAGAATCATAATGACAATTGCAAATAATACAAAATAATCACAAAATCTGTCATGAGAAAATTGAACGAAAACGGCCACCAGAAACCTCTTTTCAAAAAACCACAGCAATGAAGGCAGTTCTTCGATGCATTGTGTTATTTTTATAAATTCATACGCCTATTTATATCAGCAAGGAGGAAATCATAATCATTTGTCGTGGAAATGTGGACAAAATTCAGAAGTACCACGGAATTCCAGAATTTTACCCATTTCTAAAATGCATCCCAATACTTGTATTTTCGGTTACAGCTTGTCTGAAACCGTTTTGACCAACTTTAGTATTCATATAGAGGACAAAGTTACAGTCATATTTTCTGACAGAGGGAATTCAAGGGTTTCGGCTCAGAGTCACTTATTTTATTCCTTTCTCAATAAATATAGTAGAGGTTCAAGACATCGAACCCTGCAATTGTAATGCCATTTTATTGTGAACAGTAACCATATCCATAAGCTTTTCATCATTAATTTTCTTTATATTTTCGTCCTACCTTATACGTCCGAGTAAGAGCTATGAGTATTCTCTGTCGTATTTAATGGACATGATGCCGTGCTGCGCTTAGTTTGGGGTAGACGCCCGGGCGCCTACTGTGCACAAACTAAGCTCAGCCATACAGGCACAAGCACTTCATTTATCAAGACCCTGCTCACTAAATATTACCCCTGATGACACCTCTGCTTTTGCAATTATTTTACTACAGATCTAAAACTGCATGGGGAGCCAGTTTTCGCCCATCGACCGAGACCATTCCCCGTGTATTTGTTCAACATAGATTTATGTGCCAAAAGTATTTACGGTGAAATTTATTGCCATGTGAAAACAAAATGGAATTCTGTCGTAATGTTCCATCTAACCCAGCATGTAGCCGTGCTTTACACTTAACTTAATAGCATAACTTTCGTATATTCAATTAACATCTTAACGTAAACAATGATAAGACGTAGAGCAAATTAAGATCGCCGTCGAAGAAAAAGGAATTTTTTTCGCATCACCCTTCTCTATATTAACCTGTGCTTAATTTGGAATCTCGTTGAGGAATCTCAAATTTTCTCGGAGCCTATAAAGCTTTCAAGTATTTTGTCTTCTCGGCTGATGGGAAAGCCTCTCTTCGTTTTGACATCACAAAAACATGGGCTTGACTTTCGGTGTTTGGAAATTTTCAGTCCTTCAGTCGTTTTATTCAAGCGTTATTTTTATAGACTTCCTTTTTCTAAAAGTAGTTGTAATTTCAAAAAGTTCATAAATTTTTTAAAATTCGTAATTTAGGCAATACGCATCATACATATGAATTTGGCAACGAGAAATAGTCAATCAAGGCGAGAAATATATATGAGACTTTTCTTCGCAGTTGAAATGATTTTCCAAATAAGTTCTCGGAAAATATTAATTTTATCAGCTCCGTGTAGAATGGATTACGGTTTTATTGGTTAAAATTATAATTTATAATGTAATAATATTCAAGATATTACTTAAAAATTTATGTAAATGATATACTTGGGTGTCATTTTAATAATAATGGTGAAATAAAAACTCATTATATTATACAACAACTTTGTATTTTATCATAGTAATATAATATGCCTTAAAACATGATGTATTGTTTTTCAAAGTGAAAACCCTTTTTTATATTTTCATCCCCATATTTTTCTATAAAAACAACAAACCCTTTTCGATAAAAGTTTTATAGTTTTTCACAAAAAACATTTCCGGTCCAAAAGCCGAATATTGCTTCAATAAAGGCGATGTTCGATTTGCAGACTGATAATTGACCACGCGTTCAAAATATTAATATTTTTTTAAATCTCCAAATCTGGCAGCATTTGAAAAGGATCATCGACCTCCCGAGTCTGGTTGGATTTTCATGACAGTTCATTTAAAACCCCGGACGAAAATGTTTATCATTACATCATTTGCGAATTGATGGGCTCCACTCGTTTTGCGAACGGCAAAGGAATTATTACGCGGATCGCGAATTGCATGCGAAGAAGTGCCCTTGATTTTCTAAAAGAGAATCTCTGTTAGCTAGTTAGTTTGTCGAAAAGGATTTAATTGGGAAACAAAGCAGGACGAGGATGTGCTTTTATGCCGCGAGTCTTAAGGATCGCGAGCCATCTCATGAGTCTACCCCTTCGAATCTATGTATAAATGGTATAGAACTTGTTTGCCTACGGCATATCCGCGGAAGCCTCCCCTTTACGCGGAAGTATTTGTTCTAGCCTCGTGCATTCCCTCTCTCCCTCGGCCTACACTCTCGGGAAGTTTCCCTCGGGTGTTTTGGATACGTTCGGATCGATAGTATTTGGCTAATGACTCGTCGAGTAATATTCCATTGGATCATTGACTAAGGAAAATTTTCCCATTCTTCCCACAACAGACCCACTGGGAATCCAGTAGGCGATGGTGGTTAACCGATCCCGGCGGCGAGGGTCTCCTGGCTCCAGCCTTCCTTTCGTCTCAAGCTGGTTTCCCATACGACTTTCGTCGGTTGAATCAGAGAGTTTGGGTGAGTACCCCTTCCCTCCCTCCCATCCCTCCTTCCTCCATGTCCCTCGCCCCTTTCCCTC
>WURS02013776.1:0-59603 GCA_011762765.2 Rhinocypha anisoptera | reverse complement strand
ATTTTTCAGTGCGTTTTTCAGTGAGGAATGCAAATTTAACTAACTTTCATTAAACAGTGAAACCATTTCTGTGAGTGAACACGTAAGTTTGAGAGCATACTGTACGTTAGAAAAAGTAAAGAGCGCCACCTATCGTGAGAACTTTCTCGAAATTCGAATCGAACGCGATACGATTCGAATCGGAACTGAGCTGGTCTCTGAATAATACGGTGTCGTCATTGTCTGTCTAGCCAGCGTGGAGTGTTGTCATAGCCCTCAAGATGACCTCCGAGTGTCAGTCTGCCTCGTCAATTATCTTCCAAACTGCCAACGGATACAAAGTGGAAGTTACATCGGCGCAAATGGCCAAAGTACACCAGTTGCTATGGAAAAGTGAAGATCAACAGAAGTCCCCGAAGCAGCAGGACCATGTCACCAACAATTTGTTTGGTGCCGGCGATAGTAACTCATTTGAGTTGAAATATTACAAATGCAAATCAGCCACTGTTGATAATAAGGAAAATTATTGCCTTGGCGATCTTGACAATTATCTCGACGATAGTGTTGATGACGATCTTTATGACGATGTGTTGGTGAATGGTGAAAATCTATTACAGGTAATGTTTTTAAACTGTAACGCATTTTATGGAAAAATAGAAAATGAAATCTAATGTAATAACCTATTTTTGTTATCATTGTTAGACTAAACATATTTTGACAAAGCAACACATCAACTGCAACACTGACGCCAATCCTAAAAGATCACTTGATTCAAACGAGGCCAATTTTATTTTCAAGAAGCAAAAACAATTTTAATCACCACTTCGTCGATCTTTTTGCATAAATTTTTTTGGAATATCACTTTGGTACAAATCACTTTTCTTAACATTTCATCAAATTTAGTTACATTTCTATACCCGAAACAAAATATACTTTGTCATTATTGATATCAATCAAATAAATAAACGACTATAGACAAAACAAAGTACAAGATATCACAATAGTATCCGCGTGACTGTTGTTCGGCTTGGAGATGTACGAAATGGAAAAGTACTGGCATCAGTATTGGAGAAAGCAAGTGGATAATAGTTGCGATGAGAGCATCACAAAACCGTTGAGAATCCACCGCGCACAGTAACCCACACCGTCACTGAATGTACTTGAAAATATCAAAGTTCGATAATAGAATTGTCCAAAGCAACGAAACGCATTAACACCAGTTATTTATGCTAATGATTAAAAATAATCGCCTGTAAAGGCCAACGACTCAGCAGCACTTTGAATGGTGTTGATTAGTATCGGGAGATGTTTCTGAAGGCGCAACAGGGAGGGTTGGATGTCCTTCTTGTACAAGTTACCGATGATCTGGTCGAGCTCGTCGGACAGTGCTGGAAAGAGGCCTTCGTTGTCAAGGTGGTTGAGAGGAGTGATCAGCTCGGCCGGCGATAACACCAAATGTTTCTTTAAGTTATTATTCGGTATTCCTCGATGATCCAGAAATTGTCGCTCCACCCACAAGATCTGGTCGTTGACTCGGCGAATCAACATCGGACTAGAAACACAAGTCAATGCTAGATAGGCGCGGGCAATGCAAATCAAACAGTGCTTACTCAGTGAGATCCATCTTGTCCTGCCGAGAGTGGAACCGAATAGCTTCGTTAGTAAAGTTTTGAACTGCTGATTCAAGTGTCTCTGTGTTGATCAATTGGAAGAAACACGATTAGATTAGTGAGAAATATACTGCTCAACCGGGTCACTTACTCAACTCCAAGTACATGAATTCAAGGTTACTTTTTTTGTTGCTTAACATGATAGCTGAGTGGAGATGAACTGTTTTCAAATAGAAATCTTTCAAAAGCTGAGCATAGTCAAAGATGTTGAAGGGAATAAAAAGCGAATCGGCAAGGTCTTCGACTACTTCCGCTAAAATCTTGGTGATCACACCGTGATATTCATAGTTTGGGTCGACAAAGCGTTCTAGACCTTCAACTGTGTCGTATTGGGTGTGCAGCAATGGGTAGGGCAAGTGATGAAAGGTGAGCTTTTCAAAGTCATCACTTTCGATGTGGTTTTCTCGTTCCTCCTGACTAAGTCGAATATAAGTGATATCGAGAACGGGAATGCCGGCGATCGTGTAGAAGGGCGCATAGGAGCTGTACATGTCCAAGGCGCGAATGTGTGGTCGGATCTGCTGGAACGCAGAGTCGAGGTAGGTCTTGAGCAATGAGCCAGGCTCGTTGGGCTCTTCTCGTTGGAAGTGGTGCGGATCACGTGGCTCAAGGTGCTCGGTTATGCCCAACAAGCCAGCCATGTTGGGGTCCATCACCAGACTAGAAGTATTACGCAAGCTTGGCATGCTCACTGCCCACTTGTCGTAGACAGAGTTGAAATTCTCCGGGCGAAAGTCATCTTGCTTTGGAAGGTAAACCTCTTTGGTAGCGTTGAAAATAACGTGGTATAGAAGAGGTGAAGCTGCAACGCTCAGTGTGTCGTTGCCAGTTATCACCGGATTCACGTTGATGTAGGCTACTGCACGCATGTATAGTATCTTCAGAGCCTCTTCCACAAATTCGGTGGAACCAATTAGATTAAATTCTTCGGCACCCCAGCTACAAAACAGAATGGTACGCCGTGGAGCCCAGCCCTCGCGCACAAGAACACCAAAAACGCGTGCCAGCTCAAGAAAGATTGCAGTGCCAGTGGCAGAATCAATGGCACCATGGGTAAAAGAGTCGCGCTGACTACCAAGCAAGATGTATCGGTCGGGCTCAACCCGTCCCCGAATAGTGCCCACCACGTTGTGCACTGTTCGGTTAACTAGTTGATTGTTCACCACCACTCGCACCTTTTCACCATTCACCATTCCTGGACCCACTCGGTAGGTTATGTTGAAGCCACCCTTCCAGTCGCTTGGTGCCACTTGACCTTGCATTCGTTGCATCAGTTGGAACGCCGTTTGATAACTGATCGGTTGAGCTGGAATACTACAATTAATCGCTAGTGTTAGTTCTTTTCTTGGGTAAAAGTCGATACTAACCTCGTTTGTTCGAGAAGCTCAAGTCTATCCCGGAAAGCATAAGAGTTGGATGGAAGTCTGTCAAAGAAAACACAAAAGGATAATAAAACAAAAGAATGAGCTTGTTGCCACAAACAAACCCAAATGTTTCCGGATCGCCAGCTCCATTCCAGAAAATAGCGTCGCGCCGAGTCCCGTTTGGTGGTAGCCAGATTGTGTCCGGAAATGGCTTCTCGTGATTCGGGTTGTAGTGTTGAGGGTCGGGGTAAAACAACACAGCTGATGCATTCATTGCCATTGCGTACTTGTACTGTAATTTTTAATTTTTTTAAATTAAAAGTGAACAATAGAAAAAGCGAGTCACCCTTCTTCTGTAAAATACAGAATTGAATAAATCCTTTTCGTCAATTAACTAACCTGCTCACAAGCAGGTAAATGGTACTGCTTTATCAGTAAAATCTTTCCTTTGAATATGTTCTCGGAAGTGTTAAAAAATTCCTGTAGTTGGAGATAGTCAACTGGCCGACCGTAGTTGACAAACATTAAATCACCCTAAATAAAAACAGATGGTAAGATATGGAATAGGTGCTAAGAACATGTTACCGTGACATCACCGTTTGGCGAGTAAGGACTGTAAGTCATAGGATCTTCATCCGAGTTAAGTGAAGTGTAAATTTCAACCCCATTTTGGTCCACAAGTGAAATAAAATTTGGTTTGAGTCTGTTGGGGAGGGAGAGTAGTACATCGTAGCTCTTGATCACTGATTTGTGGAAATGGTTTGCTTGAAAATGGTGGTGCACTTTCAAAGCTAGATTGTAATCGTCTTCAGTGCTGGCTAGTCGGGGCTTAGCAGCGAATTGACGAGTGTACATGCTGATTTTCTGAGGATCAATGCTGGCTGATAATTTAGCGCGAATTTTTGGATCTTGATCGCGCACTGCATCGAGTGCTACCACCTGTGCAGTCGATAAGAATAATAAACTCAAAAATTGAATTGTGTTAAAGCAACCCACCTTGTTGTGAATGCATTCCGAATGAGTGGTGTGACTAAAGTAACCAATCAAAAAGCCAATTGCGCCAACAAGCGCGGACAATGTGATGATCCAGATTAAAGATCGACGTCGATTAGCGTAGGGTAAATCTTCGGTAGTCTTTTCGTAAATTTGCACCCCTGGCTCGTGATCTCGCCAGTCAAGATGGTCACCGTCAACTCCATCGACACACTCCTCATCTAGAATGGCATTAAGTAATGTCTTCTATTTCCATCTTCTCGACTTACCTCGATAAGGCCGGTATTGAGCAGTCAAGGTCATCATGAATCAAGTGGTGAGTAGGTTGTAAAGTAAACAATCAAATGGAATGAAGAAAGCCCATATAAACAAGTCACATGGTGCACTGTCAGTGTGCCATCGCCAAATGATGCTCCTAGGACATATAGCGCGAGCCGGCTCGCAAGACTAGTGAGGTGAGACCAATCCGTTTCGGGCTGCTACTGGGACGACAACTGGCCCGCTCCCAACCCGGGCTCCACACTCTTATTAAGTGAATTGAGTGGTGACTTGATTGAGTGCACTGCCAGTCTGGCTGCATGCAAATCTTCACTGATGGCACAGAGCCTATTGTGCGTCTCAAAAATTAGTGATCTGTGGGACGCACAGCAAAAAGTGATGACCTCCCTAGTGCGCGCGCTGAGACCTACCGTGGCCAGTTGTTACAACAGGACAGTCCTACCACCGAGTGAATGCCCGCGTTGCAGCGGTGGCCAGTAGACCTCGACGGGCAGTGCAAAAAGGAGGTGTCCAAAGTGTGAGGAACTGTATCAATTCAATTACCTTTCTATTCATAACAGAGTGAGCTGAATAAGGCAAAGGAAGACATCGCACAAGTGAGTGGAGTCGACCGTTCGTGAGTTGATTCTAAACGTGAACCGCTTTTCAGTGGGTTCATGAACGTTCATCGATGACCACCGGGTTGAACTATTGGCACAGCCTCAATGTTCAACAAGCTCGCTCCAAGCGCCACATGTGCTTGGTGTGCCTTTGAAAGAGAGAAGTGTCCACCACCTGAGCGAATCGCTGCCACCCAGCCCAAACCAGACACTAAAGAAGCAGCCAGGTAGAACAATCGACTGACTAGTTGGGTGACAACGAGTTGCCACTTGCGCGACGCTTCCATTCTCGTGTACATGGTTAATTTAAGAGAAAGAGAGATGCTGTCAGAGACTGTCAGGCTTTTCAAACTATTGACAGTTTCTAATTGCGCATGCGTGTACTGCAATGCCAAAAAAACTCAACTCTTTCGCATGCGCAGCCTCGAATCGTGAGTTGTCGATAGTTTGAACAACCTAGGTATCTCTAACAGCTTCACCCTTGCACTTAAAATCCGCGTGTACACAGTGGAAGCGCGTGGTTGCCACTGACTTCTCAGACTTCATAGAGTGTCACCAGTAACCGATGTTTTTTCGTGCCATAAGAAATTCTTCGTGCCATAATCTGTATAAACAGTACCAACCGGTAATTGCTAGTTGAATTCAGATACTTCATTCAAGCATACCATACAGAAATGGCCACGTTGAACAGAACTCGCCTTGTAGTTTTCGATATTAAGAAAATACTAGTTTCAACTAATCACCATTATAATATAACAATATGATTATTATAGTTTGTTAAAATAACATATAAAAGACATTTTTAAAAATTAAATGGAAAACGAGAAGTGTTGTTTTTTATTTCTTTGAAGTATGCACATATCATGATATCTTGCTTAGTTTCTTGTTGACTGGTGTTAGTGGAGTGTCAAATTGTACTTTGTAATGAAAAGTGACAAAACGAACAGTGGCACGGAACGAGTTGTGAATGGAGAGTGGTGTCGCCAACAGGTGCATCATCTTGCTCGAGCTCATAATGCGAGCATAGAGTAGTATAGCTTAGAGGTTGGCTGTCGGATGAGTACTATGTACCATGCTGCACCTGACAATATGCCACAAGATCACCATTGGGAGGCATTGAGTTTGAACAAATAATGGATCGACGACCAGGCTTGTTTGCACCGTACCATTGATGTATCACCTTCAAACATTCTCGACAAGCTGTCATTTTCATTAGATCTTGATACCGATTGATGATGATTCGCTGCGGGACAACCCACGCACTTGAATGCGAGCAAAACAAGCCTACTAGCGAGTAAGCCGGTATTATTATTAATTATTATAATAAAATGTACGATGAGTTTGTCTAAGAGGTTAGATCAAGCTTAGGCAATTTTAAAATAGAATTACGTTGAACTCATTAAACATTAATGACAACCAATACATGCGTTTGATAGTTGGAATTGGTTATCTATCGTTTGGAGGGAAAACATGAGAAACTCAATCAGTAAGAGAATTCGTTGACTCGAATGCTCACTATTGAATGAATTCAAACGGTGAATGTTGGTGCCGCGGTGAGCGTGGCCAATGGGTGCCAGGCTCGCACTAGACCACAAACAATCCACTTGTTTCTATAGTTACCGGCACCAAGTTGGTGGCTGTCGGTTCATCACCGGCTTGATCGATCATTGCTCTGCTTCGTCGTGACTCCACTTGTTCAGGCTTGCACCACTTGCCGAGTGTGCTTGCGACAACCAATCTGTGGCCCACGATGAACATCCCGTTGGTGAGTGAGTACAAAGTCCCTTTCATCTTCCATCGCATTCTTCAGACTTTCTTTGGTGGATTCGAGTTGAGTTCATCTGTTTCCACACCCACAACCGGTGACTACTCCTATTCCTTCCTGATACGACTCTTTATCTACTGTTTTCCTTCAGTGGTGGGCATTGTCTTTACTATGTTAATCGATAATCGACTTGTAGATTCATATATCGGAGTGCTCACCGCCTCAATTATAGGATTTATATTCACTTTTACTATACATCTTTTATCTCGAATTCAACCAGAAATGTACAAAACTAGTCCATTGGTTTTCTCTGCTGAAGCTTCTACTGGCGTGGGAACAAGCAAACCACAAAATTTGTTGCAGAAATTAATTCCCGCCTCCAAATACAATTCAAAAGCATTGGTTTTGGGCAACTGCTTTATGACTTCATCACTACTCGGTATAATGACGCACACTTTTAAGCTGAGACAGATTCGTCTGAGCATGCACACGGGCAACTTTCTCACACTGTGCATCTTTGGTTTGGTGTGGTTTACGTTAGCCATCACGCATCACTCACTCACTATGGGCCCGCCACCTGAGACTGCTGCTTACTCCATGACATTCAACAAGATGGACTGCTTTAACCGGCCAACTCATCTTCTCATTTTGGCAGTTTTAGTGGCCCTCGGACCCTGGCCAACAACCTATCTTTTCTGTACAATACTTATTTGTGCACTGCCTTTTCTCTGGTTGTTGGGTATCATTCCACCACTGTTAGCCCTGTACTACTACTTGCTAGAGCAATTTAGTGTCATTGTGCTAGGCGGAACTGCCACTTGTTCCATACTATCATTGACTCTGAGCGTGCTCTTCTCCATTGCTTCAGTGTTCACCTTTCACTTCTATTTGGATAGTGATCAGTTTCTACTGGCCACTTCGTTGGTTGCATTTCTGGTCAGCAACAAATGGCTGTCAAATTGGCATCAACTTCGAAGCTGCTTTTATCTTCTCAAAACATTGTTTTGTCTCGGCGCCATTGTGGCGATTGAGTTTTTCAGGCTGACGCCTGGTAGCAACGTTCAGTGGCAACTCTTCATTACTCTTCTCGCTTCGTTGGCTCTTGTCTGTTTGGTACACTATTCTGAAATAGTTTACATTGCAAACAAAATCAAGAATCCATTGAGTGTGCTTATGTCAAGTAGGCTACTTAAACGAGTCCACTCAAATAGCATCACTGTAGGCTCGATTCGAGTGGTACTTCACCTTGGTAAGTGCCACTTGGCACCAAAGACGCTAGTACCCATGATTAATTGAGCGCCCTTCTCGGTGGACAGGAATGCCATTGCTCGGTTTCACTCTTGTGCTCAATCAAATGGCACAGGAAGGAGCACAGAATCGAACAGGTCATCTAGTGCCCCAGTACATAGGTCTCAACTTGCTGGTATTTCGTGTTCTACGCCAGGTGTGGCACGAGCCGTTTCTGGTGGGGTGCCAGATTGTAGTGCTCCACCTTACACACCTCTACTGGCCCACTGCCTTCTTTTCAACATGGCCAATCGAGGCGAGACATTTTCTTCTCACCATTTCCTTTCACTTGTCTACTGATATTGCCCACAAACTTTACCTAGTCATCTCTTTACTGCTTTCTTCGGTAATGATAAAGAAGCAGCGCTTTGGTTTTAGTTGGATTTTGTTTGGTAAGAATTCAGTAACCAATACAGTTAGTCAATTTACTTTCACTTGATTTCAGCCTTAAACGTGTTGCTTTTTCCTGCCAATCTGGCAATCATTCTGGTGTCGAGCTTACTCAACGCACCTATTCTGCCACTGTTTACACTGCCAATCTATTTGCTTTCGTTTCCTCGACCTCTCAAGTTTTGGGCTACCACGGTAATTATTTCCAACACACACGTTTACACATGTTTGCAAATCACTTGTCTACGTATACCACCGTATGACACTTAGTCCATCATGCTGCAATTTACTAGTGTTAGCCAATTTGAATTCTTAGTTAGATGCTTTACTAACATTATGCATTCTTTGACACAAAGCCCACCGACATCAACAACAACAGTCAAGACGCGGTGTATTACCAACAGATACTGCCTCGATTCGTTCAATCGTTGCACGACCAAGGACTGTTTTGGGACTTTTGTAAATCAGGAGAGTTTTTCTTGGCTCGTTTTGATGATCGACTCATGTGGCTCCAAGTGCTTGAGTCGGGACACAATTATGTGCAAGTACAGATGAAGGGACTGGAACTGCAAGAAACTTCCTGCCATGCGATCGAAGCCAGCGCTATCGATCACATGATTGAGGTTGCTTTTCAAAGTTCGCGTGCTTCATGCACAACATTTCTCAACCGATATTTTTATTACACCATCACCCCAATGATGAAGGCTTCGGTCAAAACGTACTCAGGTAAATAGTTTTTTAGATTAACCCATCAAACTAATCAAACTAGTCAATAGATGCCAAAAACATTTTGACGGGAATAATTGATTCACCGGAGACTTATGCTCGCATCAAGGCACTGTTTTGTCAGGTTTTCATTTGGGTTTTGCTGCAGACTCGTTTAACCAGTATCTACGAGAAGCGCAAGTTTGATCAAAGAGGTGAGGTAAGAGAGATTAAGGAAGTGGTAAGCAGTGTACCAGTCGAAGTGGAGTCAAGCGAGATGAGTAGAAGCGATGAGCGAAGCAGTCCACCACCGCCCACCTCACCTACTTCACCCATCTCACCCACCCCTCTCGGTGTCGGCTTGGTGAGTTATGAAGAGTTGCAGCCTAGTCTGCAGTGGTCCAACGCCAGCTACCAGTATTCGAAGAGCAAGCCTATCAATCCGATGGCTAACTACCTCATCTATTCTACCGACTGGTTTCAAGAAGTTCTCAAGGTACACACTTTTTCTTAGAGACCGTACTTTAATTACGTCAGCATATGGGGAGGGTTGGAGTTAAAATTTTTCATAAACTTCTTCATTGAACAGTGCTTTTTAGTAAACAAAAGTGCTCACCACTTTTTCTTAAGGAGAGGGTTAAAAATCCCAATATTTTGCTCATGTAATTAAAGTATGGCCCTTACAAACTACTATATTCACCAAAACTTTTCTATATCATATAAATTAAAAGTACCGTTAACTTACAGTAATAGAAGGTCTATAGTACTTCAAGTTTACTTGCTTCAATTTTCACTACATATGTATGTTATTTTAAATGACTCATTTATTATGCCGTCAACGCAACTCTCAATGTGTACAATAATAACTGTTAGATCTTTACAACACTGTGCGAGACTAGAACTAAACAAAAATATTTGATTATGACGATATCTGCAGAGTCAAATATAATAAATCAACTCACTCTCTGACCACAAGTACAATTCGGAGCCATCCAATATATTTGGTTACCAAGACGTGTGCTTATTAAAAATTCTATAGTCTATTAGAACCAATTATTTTTGAATGAGTTTAACTTTTCTGTGATTTATCTTTGTATGCCATGGCTGTATTTATTTACAGTGTAATGAAACACTACATCCATTTGATGTAATTTTCATTTGGCTCATTGCACTGTTAAAAATACTGTCTGGTTATAACCCAACATTAAGCACGTTTCTGGTTTTGGTTCTGGTTTGACAAGTCTTTGTAATAGACTTTCAATTAAAAATGTAAGTTTATAAGCAAACATTTTAGAAAATCAACGATTATAAGCTGATTTTTTCCAAATTGTAAGATTATAAGTCAACTTTTCTTAGATTGTCAACTTAAAAACTGGTATTTTTGAAATTGTAAGGTTATGCAGAAACGTGCTTAATGTCAGGTTATAACCAGACAGTATTTTTAACAGTATGGAAAGTAAAATTTGAAGCAATACTGTATATAATCTAAATTCAAAAATTATAATTATGCAATTGCTAGTTTAAAAACAAACACAAAAATAGAATCTGGCTAGTTTAAAAGTGTTGTTTCACTACAGGTTCAAACAAAAGACCAGTGCCAACTGAACGAGAATGAGCTGCAATCGTTGACAGTGACCTACCGACATATCACCAATGTGTGCTTTTCGGTGATGTTTCCCACCACCTACAGCGAGGTACCCACCGCCCAGAGTATCTGCGATGTCTTCAACGGTGACATCATCAGAGACAATGTGGAAAAGAAGTTGTTCGAGCACAATCTCGATCTCTACCAAGCGTGTGTCAAAGGTTTTCAGTACACCACCAAGATCGCCTTTGATCAGATGATCTTTTCCAATGAAGACCTGCTAGCGGATGAGCTAGTAACCATTTTGCAAGATTTCGATCATAATTGGTTCTTTGGAAGTCGTAACACTCCAGGCTGGAAAGATGCCGTCATTGAAGAGAAAATGTATTTGTTTTCTATCAACAAAGATCTAGTCAAGGTATGAGCTAATGATGTGCTTCAATCTATTTAAACAAACTTTTTCATTAAAGGAGAACTACAAGAGTCACTTGCTTACTTTACAAGACACCGAGGTGTATGTTTGCAGTTTGAATCGTGCAATGATTGAAGCCATCTGGTCATCATTGTCATTCGAGTTGTTTTATCTCACCAATGATGACGAGGAACGCTACTCGATTCAAGCGCATTCTATTATTCTTCGTAAACTAAAAATTTTATTTTACAAAGCTTCAAAACTAAACGCATTTTAATTGCAGGTAATCTCACTGTTCAAGCAGCCGATTCACCGCTTGGTTATCCAGTATTTGCATCTAAACCAATCTTAATCAATCATATTTCTTGACTTTATTTGTTGATTTTTATTATTTATTTTATGCTGTGCAATTTATGTTTATTTTTATATTTTATTTTTTAAAATTTAATTTGAAAAGTTAATTAAAAGGTTCAATTAAAAATAAAGAACTGAAGATAATTTTAGTTTTAAAAAATTTTAATTTATGAACTTATTTATAGAGAAATTTGGCAAATAAAAAATTTCCAAATATAAATATTTATCATTATTATTAAATATTACAATAACGCAAAACACAAAAGAATAAAAAGATAATTTCCTACTTCCTAATTTCCTGAAAAGAATACTTCTAGAAACTGTATTAAGAAACTTCCCTGAAAATTTAACACGGCAAGGAGAAACACGCCACTGGTGTGGTCGCAAACACGTTGTATGTTTGTGTAGCAACGTTGGTAAAATTTTGCATTTTGAAGTGGATATTTTATGTTTTTTTAAATATCTTGTAAAATTTTAAATATTTTTTTACCAATCATAAGTTTTGTCGTGTGAGGCCAAGTGTTTGAGTAGCGATGCGTATCGAGAAGTGCTATTTTTGCTCGTCGCCCCTCTATCCTGGGCACGGTATTCAGTTTGTTCGCAATGATTGTAAGGTAAGTGTTGATTCTTACACATTTTCCCAGTTTATATTAACTTGTTTCTTTTCTAGGTATTTAAATTTTGCCAGTCAAAATGTCATAAGAATTTCAAGCATAAGTGTAACCCACGGCGAAAGCGTTGGACCAAGGCATTTCGCAAGGCGAACGGCAAGGAACTAGCGGTGGACTCCACTTTTGAGTTTGAGAAGCGTCGCAACCAACCAGTGAAATATTCACGAGAGTTGTGGAGCAAGACACTGGAGGCGATGAAACAAGTGGAACAGATACGACTCAAGCGTGAGGCTCATTTTATCCACAAACGACAGGCGAAGGCGATTCAGTTTGAACGTGAAAAAGACAAACGCGAGGTGGCCAGGGATATTGCCCTGATTCGATCGGCCGCAGCCGGACAACGAGTGAAGAAGTCCGCAAGAGTGGTGGTGAGCCATGATGTTGACCTCGAGGACGAGGAGATGCACCTAGATGCCAGTGAAGACGAGTCCGACCAGATGATTGACAGTGACCAAGAAGAGCAAGCTCTCCTCAACCAATCCTAACCATCTCGTTGACAATCACCCATTCATTTCATTCTATACATTTTATGTTTTATCTTGTTTTGCACTCAAATATATTGTTTCATGTTTGTAGATTCAAGTCTCGTCTTTTTCAACTGTTTTGAATTGTCATTTTATTCTACAGGCCAAGTAAACAAGTGACACTCTGCCTAGGCTAAATCAGCTTTGCCGAAATTTAAACTGATTATTAATAAAATATTTTGATTTTAAATTAGTTGAAATATTGTTTGAGATACTGTAAAGTTTACAGTAAACATATGTAATACTTCGAAACTTTTTCAAATACATTCAAAATTGTTGAATGTTCTGTGATTTGTAGATTTTGTAAAAATAAGTATAACTCTAACAAAATCAATTAAAAATATTATGTTAAAAATTACTTTGCTTGGTTTGGAAGTATCACTTTGCTAGTCACCTACCAATCCAAGCAAAGCTGATTATTAGTACATACACTTAAATCAAATTGACTGTTTTTATTTTTAGTTTAGTTTGATTTATTATTCGTATAAAGGTAAAAGATTGAAAAAAAAATAAAAATAATAAGGATATATTTAAACTTGTAACTTTACAAATAACTCTTAGAAATAAAGTGACTTGGCCTGAATTTTTTAATAATGTAAACTTTCAATGGAGAACAAAACTTTAAATTTGAATTCATTACTTAAAATTTGCAATATTTATAGTATAAAAATATATTCTAATATGTAAACTTGCATTTTCAATTCTAAAACCGAGTCGAGAACAAACTCAAGTTTGTTGGGTTTTAGAGATCACTTTTGACCCAAGGCATTTTTTTGACAATTTTTTAAATATCCTTGATAAAAAATTCGGATTTTTTTAATAGTTCTTAAATAAAAATTAGTTTAATTTTTAAATAAGAAATAATTAAAGTCTAAAAAAGATTTCGAGTCATAAAATAGTTAAGGGTATAAAAAAACACAACCTATCAGAGAGTTAAACGTGAAAAAGTTTACTTTTAACCTTATTTATTTAAGAGTACAAAATCCAAAAAATAGAATGTAGTATTAACAACATAAAATGTAGTGTAAACACCTTTAAGCTGAACGAAGTGACAGTTGAGAGAACTTTTTTGGTGAATTATGTCGTTTAAAATCGGAGAAGTGATTGTTGTCAGCAGATGTCACTACCGTTCAACAAGAATGTCCCTAAATGGTAATATTAATGGTTAACGAATTGGTTGAAGACTGCACCATAGTGTTGGGGGTAAGCATTGGTGATGCATCATCGATAGATAGCCATGGTGGAACTGAGCGGTGGAACTGTGCAGTGCAGAGTGTGCTCAGCAGGAATCGGGCCAGATCACGTCACAGTGCCCGGTGGAATGTGCCATTACCACTGCTTCCGTCATGTTAGGATCATCCACAGCACACTTGCTTGAGCTATTCTCCCACCAACTACCATTACCATTGCGGCCATTCTCATTTTGGACTTTTTCATATTAAAATTTCCTGCTTTTCTGTTTCTGTATTATATTTTTCAATATTGAAGAAAAACGTCGAATCATTAGCCAAAATGTTTCATAAATATACAATTCGTAAACTATTCAATTTATTTTAGAGAATGTTCCGATTCAAAAGTCAAAAATGTATAGTCTTTCTTATCATATCGAAATTTAACCTGAATTTAACCTTACTGCAAGCAAAGTTTGCAGTAAGAAAAACATTAGTGTAGAAGCAGTACGTTGATGTAAAAGAGAACAATCCAATTGCAAGTACTATAGTGACTCACTTGATGAACTAGTGAACTATGTAAATGATGCGTGCATTTCCAGTAGAACACGTGTTAATCTAGCCTAACAGGTGTAAGTGCAGTTTGTTTCAATACCCTAACAATCTGTTCTCTTTACCTCAATCAACAGTTTTAGTCTTGATTCAAGTTTTACTCTTCGAAAATTCATAAAAAAAAGTTAGGCATAGAGAGAAGTAAACAGGGTTAGATTTATTTATTGCTAAGCTTGGCTTAGGTGAAACTTGAAGCATTACTGAAGGCAGTAGCAAGCAAACCAATGATCAATTTAATAATTCCGTATGATTTACAAATTAATTATAATAAACAAAGCAGAAGTGCTTGTTAATTTATCTTTGACTATCTAAAATATAAGCGTTAGGGCAGCATCTTCAATTTAGTTGTCGACCGTTTCCATCATCTGTCATTTAGAATCAGAGTGAAAGGCTTGCAACGCTAGTCAGATTCATTGTCATTTCAATGTCAACGCGATATTGTTTTCACTTTCAGTGTGCATCCTAACAAGCGACTCACCGGTTCTATCGGCTCTATTGTCAAGGCTCACATCAAACTTTATAGCTTTTGAGCTAGAGGCAATGTTTATAGGTTTTTCATTCATTTATTTGTATAGTTGATATTTATTTTTATTATATTAATTAAATATATCTATTATTAATAAAAACAGGAGCTTAATAAAAACATGATAAAGCTAAGTGATCAATCTGAGAAGGTTAAGAAATGGTTCCAGTGTTTCATAAGGTTAGTACTGCAGTGAATTGATTCAAGTCGGTAAGTGTAGTCGGTGGGAGAGAAGACAGTCTAGACTGGTGTACAAACAGTTGTTCCCTTGATCCCGACTTTAACTCATTACATACTAGCAGCAGTGAGAAGTCACTTGAGCTAGTCTGGTGAGTTTCACTTAGCATTTCACACCTAACCAGCATGATTGGTCAGAGTGAATAGCGACCATCAGGCCATATCGCGCAACCACCACCACCAATTATCGCTCTCTGCTCTTCATCGTTCATTTGCACTGATACGCCAATTGATGTTTCCTATCAACAATCTACAGCTACAGTCAAAGGCAGTATTCAAAAATTTCCACTGACATTTCTTGACAACAATGACTACTGATGAACGCTTTCTATGCGCGCCAGCGCCAAAAAAAGCAAACTAGCACGTGTCTAATGATCAATCTTTTAGTCCAATAAAATAATAGTTACAAGTAATACAAACAATTATGATATCATATTAAAATCAATAGTTATATATAACATAAATGCTTACACAAGAGTCATTCAAAAAACTCTTTGTTAAAGACGTAGTTTTGCCATTGAACATTTATTAAACTTTAAGATATAATATTTTTATTCTTAAACTAATATGTTAGTTAAAAGTCGATCATTGTAAACTTGAATAGTATGCTTACATCTATCCGAATCAGTTTTAGCAGAATGGCTTTAGATAGGGATCGCAGGAAAAGCCAACCCTGTGTATTTACATAGAAGAGTTTCTGAGAAGTTTCTTGCTAAAAAGCACCATCAAAGTAACGTTTTTCTAAAAACTTTCTTTTAGGGTTGGCTTTTCCTGTGATCCCTACTTTAGGCAAGTTACAACATACAATCGCAAACAAAATTAATACTGAAACAAATTTTTCTATATTAAATGTGATAACTATGGCTAGGGTTTTATCTAGTTTTGTCAAAACAGTTATTGCAGAGTATGCGCTAAGCAATATGTATGTATTGTTGAATGCATGTGCTTAAGCACTACCACCTAGTTCAAGTGGAAGCACATCTAACAGTTAGAGTTGGTTTGACGAGACAACATAAGAAAACTTGTCATAGTGCTAACTATTATTTGGTGGAATAATTAGAAGCAAATTGGCTATAGAAGTTGATTAGAAGTGTACCAAGTTAGATTTACAGTCAAATATTAAGTTATTGTTAAGCAGAGTGGAGTTGTGAGACGAAAGTGAAATGTTACTGTGTGCTCACAAATCCTTTCGTTCTGCTTTACTCTCAGTTATCGCAAGGTTTATTTTACTATGTGAAGTCATGTAAATGTAAAGTCATAGTCACTGTTGTTTCCATGCTTTTCAAGCCTCTTGGATTCGATTAGCAATAGTTTTTTTACAAGATTACTGTTGTTAGTTTTGCATCAAGTGTTGATCTAATCTACCCGTACATCTGTCACAAGTAAAAATAAATAAAAAGAATAGAGTTGAATTTGAAAGGAAGACTTGCGAAGACCCAAGGATGATTAGGTGACCAGCAGCAGTTGGGCGGAGGAGTAGTGGCACTTGGTGGCTCTACTATATGCTGAGCGAGCACTCAATTGCCATAGCAGGCGCCAATCACTTTGCCCGGTTGACAAGTGGCAGAAGCATATCGCGATCGCACCAGCCCAATTCTCGTGTTTGTAGGAATTGTTTTGGTTTGTTGGGTGCGCACGCCCCATGCGCTACTACCTCTAGCAGCATCGGTAGCGAGGAGGTGAAGATAAATTGGCTTGAGGCATGAGACGGGCAAGACAAACCGAGAGCACAAGGCAAGACCTGCAAATGGATCTGGTCTGTCACTTGGCAGCTATCAGCTCGCCTCTGGCTCTGCTCGGCACTGCTCATGGCTAGCTAGCACCAGTGCCTTCGAGAAGCACTAGCAGTGTGCCACCACACGCAATCGGTAGTTGACAGGCCAGCGGACCGAACCGGCCGGCTGCCAACCAGAACCGTGCCCCCTCATAGCTAGATTCCACTGTTTCCACAGCACAGAGTAGTGGTTTCCAAAATGACGAACCAACCGACTAGTGTCCGGCCGAGTCGTACTAATTGATTAGCACTCACTAGCACTAACTTCCATCAACGCAACCTCTATAAGTTTTGCCTCGATTTGTTTGGATCACTGCTGGCAAAGGGTCTTCTTTAGAGATTTTATTTCAAATCAATTGGTGCTCAGCTTAGAATCCAAAGTAACCTTGAAGTTTTAAAAATATTTTATTTAGTTTTGTTGTTAAAGTTTAAATTAAACTTTAATGTATTAATATCTGAATGTCAGTTTTTCTTTAAGCGGTTTTTGCAAATCTTTAAAAAAAGTCTTTTCCTTCAATTGATAGTAATAAGATTCGCTTTATATATTAAATATTCTTGTTCATGATTGCTGTTTTTGCAACAATAAAAGTTACCGTTAGATAAAACAGCCTGTAGTGCTACATGTTTAATCATTGCATTGATTTTTGAGTGAGCTTAAGAGTCGAACTGTTTGATTTACATTTAAAAATTAAAATTGATACGGAAATAAACAAAAGATAAATGCAGAATAGAGAGACAAAACTTGAAACAAACAATTTGCAGTAATATATATAATATAATATAAAAACAAAAAAATACGGAAAGAGGGAGAAACGAGTAATATAGCTATATTATTTTTAAAGATTTAAATATTAGAATTAGTTTATATTATTTCGTGAACTTAATACAGTAGATATGGTTTGATTTTTGCCAACACATATCAGCATAGCAAAAATATTTGTTTTAAAAATCAGCTTTGGTGGACATCATTAAATTAGATCAAATTAATAATTGATGAAGAGAAAACAATTAGAAGCTTTAAATACGAGTGCAAAAGCATTACATGAAGATTGAAACAAGATTGGACCGATACTTTGACTGTGGATTGGCACTGAACATCGGTGATGAGGTGATCAATGTTTAATAGAGTTTATTATTTGGTAGTGATGTGAATGAGTTTGTCCGGCTGATTGAAAAGAGTGGATACTCCAAGTTGGAATCAATAGAAGTCGAATGGTGGGATGTGATCCAGGTTAAAGTGGTGTTGAGAACAGCAATTTCGAGGCGAACTGCTTGGCAACCAGAAAAGGACGAGGTGAGCAGTGTTACACCAGTCAAGTTTATTCTAAACCAACTCTTCACCTTGGCTCACTTACCCTTCAAGCTTATTTAATTCAAGATTTAATTTGAGTGTCTCATTACTGCTTTTCTCATGCCCTCAGTTATGCCAGCAAGATTCTCACCTTCTTTTTCAACCTACTATCTATTGAAATTCAAATTTGAATCATTAATGATCATGATCGTGCACGATCAAATGGAAATGGAAAAGAGACAATATTCTGCTACAATGCTTTTCTGTTCATGATTTATTTTAAAATTGCAAAACGGGAAAAGATGTTGAGTTTTGTCAACTAAAGTAGATTTTTAATTTTTGCAAAAATTTAAGTAAACTTATTTATTAGCCATTAGCCAGTGTTGGACTGCTTGAAACTAGGGATGAAGTGGTCAAGTCAAGTGTCAAACTGCTTTGAATTTAAAACATTTGATTCCAACAATTTTTTAAATAATACTCGTTCAAAGACATGGAAGGGTGGTCATTTTGCATATGACAAGTTGAAAGTTGTATACAAATGCAAATCGATGACATGTGTTACATGTGAGGCTTGTTGCACTGCGACTCACTTGGGTTGTATATCGATCGTTGTCAGTTCTCGCCTTGACACAAGCGGTGTGAGTGGCACCGTTACCTGAGAAGCACCAAGTGAGTCAGTGGGTCAACAGACCCAGTGTCATCATTGATCATGTCAGTCAATGCAACTGCAGTGCTAAGTGACTCGGTCCCTCTTTGGGTCAGTTGGAATGGTGAGCAAAGATGGTCAACTAGCTGTGGTGCTAGCATGGCGCCCTCAGCAGTGTCTCTGCACACTTGCACTTTATTGTCATGGCAACCCGGCGAGATAAAGCCAGAGTGAGACAGACATACGTCACATTGATGTCGAGCTCAACGCTACCAACGCGTTGAACGTTGCATCGAGCTGACGAAGCTCTCGCCACCACGTATGCGCATCGTGTTTACTGTCATTGATTACCATCTGGTAGCGTTCAACCGGTTAAGTGCTCAATCTCACATCCGATTGACCCCACAGAATTCATATCATGTACATTCACTTTGTTTGAATACCTCCAGTAGAAGTTTAAAACAGCAAAGTTTATAAACTGTTTGAATTTTCATTATAAATGCTCAAGTTCACTAATCTACTGTGAAGTCAAGTGGCAGTTGCAATTGGTGTAATTGCCCAGTGATGAATCAACCTCAATTAACCATCAAACCGGGGTTAATAGTCACAAAATGTAGTTAATATATTGAGATAATCCAAATAACTACCTCAATACAAATCGATCTTCGTTTTACGGTAACGTCAAATGGTGGCCGTTGGGCGGCGCTCAATGTCATTGTCAATGTTGAGGATGACAAACGCGCCGGTGGTTGGTCAGAATTGTTGCCACTGATGACTGGCAACCCAATGCACAGCTCCGTCCGACTAACCATATTTCCCTATGCAGGGTGACACCCTACTCTAATGGTGGTAATCTCTAAGAATGCCAAGTTCCGTGCCTTGCTACCTTAGATACATTGGTCCATTGGTTCAGGTCCTATTGGCTCACTACAGATTAGACGAGTGGAACTTTGAAAAAAAATGGCGGCAAAGTACAGAGTGAGAGAGAAAGTCGTAGTGAGGCAAGGAAACTAGTGATAGTGAAAGCGTTCTGGTGGAGTACGTGCGCGCTGAGTTGAGCGTTGAGCAGTGACGCTGCAATGCAGCCGAGTGGATGGTTCGACTCTGTTGCAATTGAATTGATGCACTTTGTACATGTACACGTACTGTGCAGTTTGGCATCCTCCTCTTTACACACCACCGTCGATGCCTATTCTTCTACATCTACACTTTGATAGGAAGAGTGCAGCAATTAAATAAGCACAACACTGACAAGGCAGCGGTGTTTCATATTTGATCTATTGTAGTGCATGCCACATCTACATGGCGGCTGTACAGTGTACACAGCTGCGCCGATGAGCATGAGCTATCGTGGAACGATAGTGAATGCATTTGCTCGCCTATACTCACTGCCGCTTAGCCTGCTCATGGCCATGCTCGGCACTGCATCGCGCCAGATCTCGCCTCAACCAAGAAAAAAAGAAGAGAATAAAATAGTTTCACTTAACCCAGGTCTTATTTTGCAGTGTTTCACCTAGATGTGGCCACAGTCCCGGTGTGGCACAGTGGAACGTAGATGACATTGACAGTCTGCTCTACACATCATGACCCCTCTTCATCTTTCCAGCTATTGTCTTCACCTAGAGTAGATTTTTTGCTAGACATCTCAACTCAACCTTCAAACACAACTTAATATACACGAGCTTATTATTTAATTAGACTTATGTAGAAGTCAAAGAATAATTTCAAACATATATATTGAGTTGTTCAGGTTAGGTCTCTTAGTATCATAATTGTAGATTTTATTATAACAATTGATTGTTGATAACGATTGAACATAACGTAAATATGTGCAATAGTTACTAGTTTTCCAATTTTATTAAAAAATTGTTCTTCATATAATTTAGAATTAATTAATGATTTAAAAATCACAAGGTCAATCAGAAAGTAGTTGTCATGTGGATAATTTCTAACCCAAATCAGACTGGTAAGTCAGTAGAACAGGTTCATAATGATCTATCAATCTGGGGATGGTAGAAGACTAGCTAGAGTTGGTAAGTATCGACAGTGGCTCTAGTCTCGGACACTTTTCGGAACATTCCACTTGAATCACATAGAGCGCTTCTCACAACTCACTCTTACTGGTCGCGCGGTTGGAACCCACTTTTACTTGAATTGCACTGCACTGAGTTACTGGACAAATGGAATGACGCGAGACTGCAAGGTTCGTGTTGGAAAGTCACCAAATTGACTGCAAACTACATGGTTAAGTCCACGTCAACGAGAATATGGCAGAGAAATGTTGCTGAAGAAGAAGAGTGAAGAGTATTTATTGGCGCACCACAAATTGTTACCACATGGCAACTGTGTGAGGTGTCAGTGTGCCAGTGACGTCGAACAAATATTTGTTCAAGAGAAAGCGCGCGTGGCGAGTGTAGATCGATGTATGGAAACAAACATCTCTCACTCGCCATACTCGTACTAGATACTACACGTGCGTACCTACTGGGCAGTGCTTTTGCCCACCATCCTCAACCTGTGGAATAATTGAATCGAAAAGAGATAAACTACATGTGTGATATATCTAATTGAATCGAAAGTTGAGCAATTAGTGATAGAAAAGAAAGGGCACTTGAGAATGATGAGAGTGCCATGCTGGCCACCGACCCTGAGTGACCTCTTCACTTGGAGTTCATTGTGCACGGTGGCGAGTGAGTCAATCTGGTGGCATCCAGTTGTGACACCTCCCCCCTGACGCAATTCTCTGCGCAGTGAAGCGCTAGCACGAATCGATCTTTAGTAGTGGCGAATCTGGAGGAATTCGCCAGTGCCAAAACAGGCTCAGTTTTTTCTCACTCCCGTTGGTCCGAGTGGAGGGTAGGATCAATCATCCTGCCACTGTGTCTGCGCGACTGCTGCAAAGACTTCGAATCAGTTGCTTGCAGTACCAGTGGCAGGCGAATCAGCGACGGCAGTCGATAACCTCTGAGACACAGCTAGCGTCTACACTGAAGAGCCCAACACTATGAGCAAACCAAATGAAGCTGGCTTGTGCCCATAGTGTTGGCCACTGTCCTTCTCGGTGCTAGTGGCACACGGCGCGCTGCGTGGAGCGCAACGCCCGGCGCCGTGCTCGGGTCGGCAGGTCATTCCGCCATTGCGCATGTACGGACGCACAGATTCGGCTAGGCGGTCTAGTGTAGTGTAGACTAGTGTAGTGTAGCGCTGCCTATTGTTGCCGCGCGGCCACTCACCGAAAGAAGCGGCATGGTGGCCAACACCAACTACCACCAAGAGCGAACACGTGCCAACACCTTGTGTATTAACTCCCACTAACACATATGAGAGCCACTCGATTCCCATACACCATTTTAGTTACCCTTTCGAGTTTAATAAAGTAAACTACTATATAATATGCAAGTTTCATTTACTTCACACATCAAAATGGTAATATACTTGAGAAAAATCTACTTAAGAAAAGGTGAAATTCAAATTTAGTATAATGTCGGATGCGAGTTTTTGTGTGTAGGATAATTTGTTGACGTTTACAATAACTTTGGCCATCTTAAATTAAACTTTTCAAAAATCTGAAGCAGTAGAATTTTCGTAACAATTAATTTGACACAAAATCTACTTAAAAGGTATATATAAAATCCAATAAACCGCACTGAATAACGTTATTTTTTTGATGTAATAATTGCTATTGGGATTGATCGATTCATAAAATCATGCGCTATTACCACTCAGGTAGAAATAGTGGCAAAATGTTTGTTTCGATGAGAGATGAATTTTGCCCGCAAACAGATTTAAAGTATATGGGCATGGGCACCATTTCAACAATTGACCAATCTAGTGAAGCTCGTTCGCAACAATACTAACACATGTAGTCCACTTGGGTCCATCTAATTCGACACGAAGTAGCCAGATTGTACAACACGTGATACTTGCAGACCTGATACAAACCTTGGAGAGTAATAATTGAGACATTCATACTCTTTCTTGCATCAGTGAGAGAGAGAGAGAGAAAGAAAGAAAGAAAGAGAGAGAGAGAGAGAGAGAGAGAGAGGTCAATATCCACTGCCGAGATGAGTCGAGTTGACCTGGTACCCACCGCAGTGGTGCGGTGAGTGATGGCACGTCTGTCGACTGGTGTGCCACTACGTACCGCTCAACTGCTCCACTTGTGTTTACTAGTGGCACTCGCGCCATAACGCACAACTCTACACAACATGGTTAACCAAGTTCACAGATAATCCGAAAGACCATGGTCTTGCAAAACAACAGAGCTTTTAAGCTGTAGTCTTGTTCGACAAGTAGTGAAAAGATGATGTGTGCTCTATAAATGCCCAACTGCTCACTGCGTATCTTCGGAGGAGAACATCAAGCTATCAGCTATAATTGCAACAATGTACGACGAACTTGCTTGACTTTTTGTTAAGGAATGACTGATGATTGAATTGATGCACCCCCCGAATATACGCACTGAGCAGTTGGGTATCAATGTGACGCCTCCTCTTCATACTATCTATCGATGTTTAGGTAGCGGTCTCGTTCACAGTGAATAGTCTTATAAGACTATAGTGGATTGGCTTTCGATCAAGAGAAATTACAAGACCTTATTCATTTTTTTAGTGATTTTGGACTTTTTTTAGTCTTTGATTACATCAAAATCGGACTCAACCTAAAATGTGCTAAAAATGTATGAGAGAATCAGAAGCTAATATATCAGATGTTTTTTTATGTATGTTATCACCGGAGGTGTTATGTTGAGTGGCGCCCTCAGGTGGACACCGCACGAGAGGAGATTCTCACATGGTTGGGCTGCACAACAATGACTTTCGAGGACAACAATATGTGACCGGATTGGTGGAGAAGAGTAGGGATTGATATCTACCAGAAAGAGTGCAGCCCAACTACAAGAGATAGAAGAAGCTGCAATAAATAAGTCATGCCTTTTTCCAACAGATTACACTGGACAGCCCAACACTTGTGCATCAATGCCTGACAGTGATATTTCTAATTGTGATTCCTCGAAATAATTTTCAATAATTTAATCTTAACAAAAGTGTTTATAAAAATTAATTCTAAAAATGTGGTAGTTTTACGGTTGTAGAAACCGGATGATGGTCGGGTTTGCAGTGGGTGATGCTAGTGATGATCTAATTGTTGTGACTACATTGGGTAGCACAACAATTAGATAGCAGTGGCAGCCATTGTTGGGCAGGCAGTGTGGCGGGAGGGGGGAGTGGAGCGGCGACGGCGCAGTGAGGCACGGTGACGGCCGTGCAGCAGACTGGCACGATAGGAAAGGAGCGGTGGCGCAGCAACTCGCTTCAGTCTGCCGCTGGCGCGCGCCGTGTCAAGTTTTACCACTCTCAGTCCCTTCGTCTTCTGTGGTGTGGTAGTGTTTGCCGACTTGTTCCCTGTTTTGTGGCCATTTTCGTCTTCTGTTCGCATCACTCGCGCGCCTTGTCGCCTGCCTTCTGCGCGCTCTCACATACGTCCTTCGATCTCGGCACACCGCTCGCGCATCAATATCTCCCTCTCTTCTACTTGCCACCTCGCGTTCAATCATTGCTACTACCAAACAACTCAAGTAGCTCCGCCGTCTGTACTATACGATGACCTTTGTTTTTTGAAACTTCAGTTGCGCGTCTTGTCAAATGGCGCCAATTCTACATATTCAACTTGCATTACAATACGCCGGTCTCAATGGTAATTGAACACACTTTCCGTACACCTTGTCCTCGAGGGTTCATGCAAGAAGCGCAAACAGATTTCTGTGTTTCATCCTATTTTAATGCCATGCCATACATTTTAAACTCGTTGAAAAAAATTCTACCCAAATTTGTTTGATCAACCAAACATATACGTTTTTAATTTATTTATGATGATATGTCGCTCAAGACTGTGTTGTTATTCATACGCTTAGTATACATCGTTTGTTTATAGTTATGTAACTTTCGCCTTCTTGATTCTGTTTATTTTTGTTTCATCCCGTCTTATCTTATTTAATAGTTTTAATTCTTGACATCATAGTAGACTCGGATAATGGCTAGCACTTTTGATGATAGTTGAGACTACTACCTTCACAATTACAAGAGTTTAATTGCACTGTAACAATTTCACTCTTTTCCTGATCTGAGTCTTTATTCACCAAGCTCAATCACCAATTTTGGTAAGCCAATTCGGAATATGTCACAATACTAATCGCTTTCGTTTGCCAGCACCTAAACTAGTGAACGCGCCTTGCGAACCACTGTTATTTTTTTAATACAGACACACATTCTGACCACACTTTAAAAAATTTGTCCAACAAACCTACGATCTCGGTAGTACTCCCGTAAGAGAGTAGATCCAGAAACACATGAGACTACAACAGTGCAGCAATCTGTTTGCAAATAGTGTTGCGCACCAGATTGCGTTCGCGCATATCGGCACTCGCATCGTTCAGCTTGCCTTGGCGCGCACAAGCGGCAGAGGTGTTGTCATTGTTGTGCCGTCCACTGATCACGCATGCGCTTTTAGTATGGCACAACAATGACTTCTACTTGTTAAACATAACTTCTCTAAAATCAGCATTTTGATCGATTATCTAGAACGTTTGTTTAATCAATTCCTATTTCTGATGATTTTAGAATAATTGGTTTAACTCTAACCTATTAAAAAATGTCAGAAAAGACTGAAATGCTCGAGATGCGCAGTGTTGTGCTACCCTATGTAAATCGCTAGGGGCTAAAAGACTAGCCGCGCACGGCACTCGGGGAGTATTGCTGGACTGGCCCGTGTCAGTGCTCGCAGCTCACTCGCTGCGCACAGACATCCGGTGCTCATTCTCTTTCTCCTCTCTCTCACTCTCTCTGCTGTCGTACCCTCTGACCCAGCGGCCACTCTCATAAGGCGCATGCGTGTCACAATTGAAATATCGCCAGTGTCATCCTTATCTTTTGGAAAACACAGTAGACTTTTCATAGGTCAACACAACAAGGGTTAATAATTGAATCGCTGCAGTGTTGGTAGACAATCTGCAGGTCAAGAAGGCAGCTCGTCAACGATCCACTAGACCATGGTGCACAAGCACGGCAACGAGGCAAGGCAAGCAGGTGCTGCGCGAGTTGCCACCAGCCATCCCCTCCCTCTGTCACTGCCTTATTGTGGACCCGCCTAACCGCTAGAGTTGAGCCTTAACCAAACTAGCCACCCCTACAGCTGTAGTACTCGCTCATCACATTGCTTGGTCCTATGTCCTAGTAATCTCTTTATTTCTTTCACACACTTTAACTAGACAACAACAAGCAATTAGCTACTTAGCACTCCAATGATATCTTGAATTATTCAAACATATTACTGTTTTCTCTTTTACATTTCAGTTATGGATTACAATTGATCATCCAAGTTTGTTTTATTGGAATATATATTTTACAACTTGCGAGAGCAGTAATTGATTACAAAAAAATAAGTGACTCGTGCATGACCACGTGTTACCTTACTAGTTTGAGGTTGCTAGTCTGACTGAGATTGATTCATCTTTGACTTACACATAGGTGGCGGGAAACACTTGTCAACATGTATGGCAATAGCCACCAACTGCGCGTGCGTCCCGTTCGATGCACAATAGTTTCCTTTTGAAGCCATGACTCGCTGATATCAATCATTCACCTTTGGCAGTCATTGCGCCAATCGATATGATGTCTCGCTGTTGAGTTGTGTTGGTGTGGTGTGGTGGCGCGAACCAACACAACTATCTACACTGGTGATGACATGAAGATTCTGTCCGCTAGTGCGCACTCTAAGCATGAATATAGAGCGCGAATGTGAATGAATGGAACAGGACGGGCACGGAACTCCAGGATGGGATCCAAGTGGATCAGGAGGTATGTCTGCGAAAATGTGACTTTGGGCGATGAGAGACCGGCGAGAAGGCGTCAGGAGGCGCAGCAAGGCAATGCCGGCGGCTAATATGCTGTTCAGTACACCCTCTGATCAGCACTGCAGCAGCAGCCTTCCAGAAGTGGCCGAAAAGTGAGCCCACGGGCTGACATCTCAATCTAGATTCAACACACTCTTCTCGTTATTCTTTCATTTGATTTCAATTGTCACATTCTCATCCTTTGTTTATCGGTCACTCCAATGCCGATTCGATACCAGTCATTTCTCTTGTCATCATCTTCCAATAAAGAGATTCTATTCTCTGCTTTTTGTCTTCATCTTATCATTTAACCTGATTTGATGTGATATTTTAATGTGTTAATTTGCGCATTGTGTTGCCTTAGTTAAATTATTCATCTGTTTGGATGATTGGTGATAAATTTTTATTAAATATTAAATAATCTTTAGTGAAATGTTGATATTTTATTTTTCTTAATATAAACTTATTTTATTCATATGTACATATTTTACTTGTTTTGGAAAAACAAAATCATTGTAGTTTATTTAATTTAATCATTTTAAAAATTCATTTAATTTTGAAATTTATTCGTTTTTAACTATACGAGACGTGTGGTTGATGTGATTATTAACATTATATTTGTAGATTCGATGCATGGTATAAAGAATTTGGATAATTGGTTTGAACAAGGGTGAATTTAAAATAAAATGATGTTTCTGCTATTATCACCAACTCGGATAATTTGAATTTTACCCTCTTTAAGATTCAATTATGAACATTTTGTTTTGGTGTGGTGTGTGACTTAACCACCAATTTTGAAGGAGAAATATAATTATAATTAAAAAATAACAATAAGAGGAATACTTTCTATTGGTCGATGATAGATTTGAGAAGCTTTATAGAGCAAAGAAAGATAAAAGAATCGATAAAATGAGATTTGTTGAAAGTGGCTGAGTGTGAACGGTGGCGTTTGGTGGAAATGCGCGCTACCTTGCTTCTGCAGCACTACTGGTTTATGTTCAAGGCAACCCAGCTGCGAACGGTAGTGTGCTGTAGCGGTGGCAGTGGTGCTTTCTTACCACCAGGCACACACCTGGTAGTGCGTTGCTATCAGGGACGCCACCGGTGTCCGCTCACATGCCCCCTTGGTGCAATTCTTCTTGTCACTTTGCACTTCTACATAATTCTACTTGTTTTGCTTAACTGTCCCACTAAGGTGAGTGATCTACTCTGACTTGTAGAGTGGAAGAGTATTGAAAGTGCAAAGGGTTGATTCATTTACAAACTATGCTCACTTGAGAAAGTGCAATTCCGGATAAATATATTGGCGATTAAAGACATACTTTCTTTCTGAACTATATTATTTCATGATGTAAAGGATTCTTGTCTTAACTTTTATTGCCTTAACTTTTTATTTAAAAGGAACTTTGGAAACTGTCAAATGTAAGTTATTACTGATTTACAAATTATGAAAACTATTAACTGTAATGATAAGAGAAGAAACTTGTGATAGATTCGCATTTGGATTGTGAATGCGGCGGTGGGTGTGTTGATTTGAGGTCTATGGTCTCTACGTCTACCATGGGTTATGTCACATGAATCATCTGATTCATCATTGCTTCAACTTATGTGTTGTGTCCTAGTTGACCCACTCCATATTCCACAGTCATTTTTTCGAATACGGTATGCCATCATACGGCGTTGTTGCAAAGGCAAAGTAAAAGACATTGATGGAATTCGATTAATGCCTTTTCAACAACGCGTAAGTATGAGGGTTTTTACTGTATATTTCATCTCATCAAATCTCTCGTGATTTGTGCGGACCAGGCTAAGGTTTCTGATGGTGTTTGTTTTGGCTAACTTGGTTTGATTTAGGCTCGATTTGGCCGCTGTTGTGGTTGGAGTATGTTCCTAATAATATCGTAAGAGAGGAGGAGAGCTGAGCTCATTGCTCGTGACAAGTGCCTCTGCTTGGCGCACAGCCCTGACACACTTGGCGCCTTGCTGCAACACAATGCGCGCCCAGTGACAGTGCTACCGAGGGACGGTGTCGCCGACTGCCTCTCTCGGTTTCTTTCGATCCATAACTAGCATATACTCGAGATGCATTTATATGGCAAGTCTTCTAAGTGCTGCACTGCAGGCTCATCACATGAGATTGTCGAAAGTCATCAACCATTCAGTCAATCGTCTCTACCGTCACTGTCATGCAATTATCTTTCATTGATCTTTCCTAGATTAGATTAAAATTTGCCTACAAGATTCTATTGATTAAAACATATACTTTTGTATATGTTTTTCTTGTAAATATATGGAGGTTCTTGAATTTTATCTTATGATATGATCTAGGCAATAGCTATCAAGATTTTCTCTAGATTTCTGCCTGACATGGCGACTATACCAACAACAAATTATTGTTTTAATATTTTTGATTATTAATTAGATTAAACGAATGTTATAAATATTATTTCTATGATGACAATTTTTATTTCTTGTTGATATATATTTGTTGTAAAATAATTTTTGTCAAATAAAAAATTGTTCAGCTAGTTAAGGTTAGTGACGTTGCGACAGCTCGATAGGCAGCATCCGTCATGGTGAAGTAGTGAAGTAGTAGTGTGTATGGAGAGCAATTAGCGGTCTATCTAGTCTATTACCAGCTATACTGACCGCTTGGTGCTTTCTCCATTAGTCTGATTAGATTCTGAATTTGACCCGGCCAACACTGACGCAGTTTGTCTTTGCCTTGTTTTATTTCCCTTTTTCTCTGCATAGACCTTTTTAACTCGTCTACACACCATCCTCAGTCTTATATGTCCACTCGATAGTCTGCGAATTAGGATGAATCATCATTGAATAGTGAGCCTCCAATCTGTGCGATTGCACTCGGACCTAGTCACTAATCAGTAATCACAGTGCTGTATAACTTGTCCAGGGTGGTCTGCATTGTATTTGGTTCTTGGCACTAGGTACCTACCAGAATCATTTATCATCCTTCTTCAGTTGTATTTCCAAGAATTCAATTCTATACCACGAACTCTATTCGGCTCCCCTCGCCCGAGCATTGTTTCACTCGGGATCTCTTTTGTTCGGTGGCCCTTTCCCTGCTTGAGCACGTGCACATCAGTCTAGCAAACACGTGGAAACAATGCTTGGGTAGAGTCTTTTTTGTTTTTCACTCTAGGGTGGGTAGGACTAGACGTAGAGTAGGGCCAGATGCGGAGTGTGGTGACTCATCGCTGGTGGCTCGTGTGACCCACGCGGCTTTTACCCCGCTTTTAGCCGACCACTCACAGTCAGTGCTCTGTGTACCAACAGTACGCGTGCCCTGCGGTATCTCGAACCTAGCTTTTTTCAATGAACTTTCTTGATTTGTTCTTATGTGGCAGTGCTTTTGGCACGAGCAGTCCATTTGCCTTTCTCAACTCGAGGAGTATAAGCATGCTTGGGTGAATGGTAACCCCTCGGCTTCCATCTGTCGACTAAGCTCGTGCACGCACGCGTTTTACTGGGTAAAGCGCGCGCATCTGTGAGCTTTTATTGTCGCTCCTCTAGAGGATCTGCTTGTTGGTTTCACCTCGGACCCTCGATGCACTTGATTATTGTAACTCTACTGCCCGATTCTTTTATGGTTTCTTCGGAGTCTTATTCTTTGTGTGAACTAAGTAAAAATATTTTTTAAAATTTGATTTCAAATTAATGATAAATTAAATAAGTGGTTGCTCTGAACGTTTTTCTGTAAGATCAGTGGCTTAGGGCCATCATGAAACTATGGAACCGAAGGCCTATTTATAACATACAAATATAGATAAAAACCGAGTTGTTATTTGATTAGTTATTATTGAATATAAGATAAAACACCCGTCTCAACCGGATTGTGGCACGTGGACTGTTCTAGACTATGACCACTGCCGCTGTATCCATTGTGTTTGGTATGTTGGAGATTATAGTTGATAGAAGACACGAGTACCTCTGGCGAAAACCATAAGTTCAATGTTTCGACTGACCGACTATCGAGGCTAATAGGTGAGGGTGGTTTTGAGCATTCTCACAAGATGAGATCCTTCGTGTTTAGGTAATATAGCTTTTTCTTATATTTTAAATCTCAAGATTTTATTGCATTTTAATTTTCTCAAATAGGAATCTACGAGACTATCTTTATTATTTATTGTAATATTGATACTGATATTGTTGCATTAAAATGATTGATGATGAATTATTGATGAAAATGTTGCATTATGGAAAGTTAAGAATACATTCTGTAGGTTTTAGCGAAGGGACTGAGTCTTAGTTAAGTGGTGTGTTACTTTCTAGTAGCATTTTGTTAGAGTGCGCCTAGTTTGTGGTCATCGGCACTGAGAGTGGCGCGACTCGTCTGAGGTCTACTTTCAGCCAGCTGACTGTGATGGTGACTGACTGACATTGCGCCGGCAGCAGGTTTCGATCTGGCTCGAGCGAGCACCGCGCCGAGTAACGAGTTTTGGCTTGAGCTCGCATGGATCTCGTTTTCAGAACTGCTCTCTCTCTCTCTCTCTCTCTTTCTCTCTCCTTTTTACTCACTTCACGAGGCTACATTCCAAACACCAACAGGCGGTCAGAAGCTGTGGATGTCTAAGACATTGGCGCGCTTGGATCTTACACTTTGTAGTTGAAGTACTAGTTCAATTGGAACTTTTCACTTTTAAATACGAAAATAATTTGTGGTTAATTATTCTTTGTCAACTTCTACTATCAGAACATTTATTTTACAAAACTAAGATTCTGTTATTCTGAGCTAAACAACTAGATTTGCTCTTATTCGGTATAGATAAATAAGTTATGAAAGCTAGCTTTCTTTGGTTAGATAGGATAGATGGAGATATAGCGGTGATATTCCACAAGTAATGCCTGGATGAGACTTTGTTGTGTCCAGTGTTTTCGAGAGATTTCCCGCTGTCGGTCAAACGGAGTGGCAGTGCGCACGCTCGGTAGGCTTGCCGCGCGCGTTTGGTGTCCGCGGACTGCATCTCATGCTAGCGTGGTCGTTTATCCTGCCAGTTCGAATGTTGACTAGAGCGCTTCGAGTGACCCATTTCGAGTCCTGTTGCCTCTTTGTGGGCCAGTCGGGAGCAGGCGAAACAGGACTGCGAGCGAGCCAGTGCGTTCCCTTCGTTGCCTTCTTGTCAGCCACCGCTAGCTAGCGAGACACCAAAGCGGCGTCATTGCCCAGCCAGTTGAGGCGCCACAACTAACGGGCCAACTCGCGCTCGTCGCTCACAACCTCCGCCGCGCCATCCCGACTCACCATTCTCCTACCCGTTCTAATCTTCCATTGCTCACTTTGATTTCTTGTTATGGATTCTGTTCGGTACTGAATCAATTCTCAAGCCTTTGATGCCAATTCAAAACACTACTCACAGACACTCTACTGTTTTAACGCAACATCTTTATAATTTGCTTTCTTTTTCTTTTCAACAGAATGCTGTCACTCAGTGTCATTCCAACCCAACTGATCATCAGTGTTTTAATTTTTTAATGAACTGCTTCAAGCGCCAAATGAAATGTCTTGTGATCTGAATCTGCGTGGTGTCAAACGCAAACTCGAACCGCTCGACTCATCAGTGGACAATGGAGTCGAGTCCGGTGTTGAATCGAGCTTGTGCAACACAGGCGAGTCTGACTCAAGGAGGGTCAGATTTGACAACCAATCGTCTGCCCTTTCTTCTCCTGAAGAAGACACATCGACATGTCCCGCCTCGACAGTGCCTTCTTCCATCTCGCCTACACCTCCCGTGTCTAACTCTGACCAGTTCTTCAGGCCTCTCTTCGTACCTTCTCCTGCTTCTTCTGACTCGATGTCTGATGACGACGATGATGACGATGACTCCGAAGATGATGAAGACGTGTTTTTAAATAACCATCTCGACGACTCTTATGGTTTGACCAATGCTGACTCGGAGAGTAGTTATGAAGATCGAGCTTTGTCTTCCTCTTTGTCTGATTCGAGCAGTAGTTCACTTGAATCGGAATTCTCGACCATGATGCCGTCGCACTTGGGCTCTGGCTCGACGTCGTTAAACGGCAGCCTTTACTCCTCTTCAATCGATGCCACCTCCTTCCCGGGCAACACGCCCGATGGACCTTACTCATCTCAGCCCACCTCACTCACCGCTCCAGCCACTTCTAGCCGTAATACGTCCGATAACGGTTACTACTGTGCTTACAGTGCGCCTTCATCTGGCACAACCAACTTGTCCAAATCTTCACACTACCAAGATTTGGCACAACAGTCATACCTTCAAGCGAACAACGTTAGCAGCACTTTGCCGGCTAGCTCTGGTCAGAATCAGAGCAATTTTCTTCGGCAACGTGTTTTCCACCTAAGTATGTTCAAGTGGTCTCGTTTTCGTCAGTCAGCAGACCCTTGTTTGCACAAATCAGTTATGATTTGCAACACCTTGCGCATGCTAGAAAAAGAACTTGAACGTGAGGGAGTGAAGATCAACTTTAGTCCCAATGGCGTTTCTTTCATTTCGCCGGTTCGAGAGACACCCGAAATAGAAGTTTTACCAATACTGCCCAACAGCAGCTCTTCAGTCATTGCTTCTCTTCCAACTACTGTGTCTTCTCTTGCTCCTTCGATACCACCTGGGTGCTCGCTCAGTCCTTTTCCCCACAGAAGCTCTACATCGACTCTTTCTTCTGACTCGGGTCTTTATCCATACCAGCCAAATGCACCCTGCGATATGGAGAACTGCCCTGGCTACGAGAAGTACTTCTCAATGGAAAGAAGTTCTGCATCGGGTCGAGTGACACCATTTGTTCGGCCTACCACAGAAGAGTATTCCAATCGATCATTAACATCTCAGCCGCAGACTGAGGTATCCGAGTCGAACAGTCAGAATAGTAGTGGTTTTTGGGGAAGCAATGGAGAAGAAACCATGTCTGATCGACTTACCAACTTTAATTGGAGCAATATGTTTAACTCAACTTCCCCCTCGGCTTCAGCAAATGATTCGTTGGAAGCCGTCAATGGTGACCTTACAACTAGTGCCCCTGTTCAAGCCCAGGCTTCTCCAGGAACGCAAGCAAACTCATCAGAGTCGAGTCTTGCTTCCAGTGGACTGATGTCCTACTCGTCGATGCCAGAACAGTCACAATCAGCAATGCTGCAATCGAGCGAATCGTCCGAGTACAGTTCCACGGCAACCTGTACTGGCTCTCTGTCACCATCTCAGTGCAACTCTTCAGCACCACCAACAACAGCAGCCACTTTCGCCACGCTTCTGCCACCTGCATCTACACTGACCATGTCCACTGCACCTATGGAGCCTATTAGTTCTGCCTCGTCGGTGAGCGACTCTTCACCTTATACTACAAGTTTTTACTCTACAAAAAGCTCCGGTCAATCGATGTACAGCTCGAGTATTCCTAGCGGAGGTGGCAGCACAACCTCGGTGAACGGTCTTATGTGTAGTACTGGTTCCTATCCGGTCTATACGGGAGCTTCTGAGACAGAGATGTTTGGTGATATCGATCTCTCGCAATATGACTTTGATTTGATACCTGAGGATTTGTCGCCTCCGAATGCTCCCAGCAGCATCAACAAAACAATCATCTCGGCGGAGGAATTGATCCTTAGTATCACCTCATGCGGTTCATCCGATTCGTGCGCTCTCAACACTTGCACTACCGTAAATAGTTTCTCTGGTCTAAGTTATACCTCCTCCGCTTCGTCAGCATCTAGTTATACGAACGGGCCAGTGTCCAATGGCGGTGTCAACACTGCTTCTAGTGGACTTCATCACCAACTGACGATACCTAACGGAATGGTGAATGGCTCGCTGACAAGTAGCAGCCAGCTGAACAACTGTGGCACCACCTCTTCGGTGAGCTCGGGACTGCACTTGCACACCGCCTCTGGTCGCTTTTACAAGACCTCTGAAGAGCGAGATCAACAGGCTATCACCACTATTAAATGTCACAACTGACCACCTCGGCTGGCTCCTGGTGACTTTTTCACGCCTTTCTTCTTGTTTTCCTGTTATTCTTTTGTTATTGTTCTTGTCTACTTTTTCAACACTTAGTCTTTGCCGACTGGTGACCGATTAACTTATTGAACCTCACCCTCACCACTTCTTGCATTATTTCTCATCACTCAAATTATTTTCATCATCTGAACCAAACATTTTCTTATTCTTATATCGTTATCTTTTTTGTTTTCAGAATCTGAATCAAACTTTAACTTATGTTATTGAATGATATATATATTGTCTATATATACACCTTGTTTATTTACAATGTTCATATAAACTTAATATATTTATATATATAATATATATATATATATTTTGCAAAGCAACACGTGCGCCAATGCCAGTCTTATATCACAAACAGACATGACTTATTTTTGTTATTTCCAAAACATTATTTCCAAAATTCAATATATTTTGTACAACAAATCCACATGTCTGAGCGTCACACAATCTAGAATCAATCAGACAATTTCTCTTATCTTACCAAAATCAACTGTTACACACACCAAAAATGACTTTATGTCGCTACTCTTGTTAAAGCACACTGATTTTTTAAAAATATTTTACATGGCACTCTCATAATTTTCTTTTCTCTACCTTTTAGTGAATTTATGTTCACTTTCAAAGTGAAGTTCAGAGTTCAAACTCTAGACGCGGTCTACAAAGACAATTCGCGTCTAGTAACGCTGCAATACTATTCTTTTCCTCTTTCTTGTAGCATTATATGGCTACAGTCTTTTTTGTTCCTGACTTTGATATTAGCTCAAACTCAGTTCTTCTTGTACAAATTACATAATTTTTCTTTTCATGTATTTTGTTATTTAAGTTATTTAAAATATTTATTTTTTACTATTGACTCCATAAGATTTTGCTCCTCTGCTCTTGCTCTGGTTCTGATTACTTTATGTTTATGTCTGTGGCAAACAAAATCGTGCAAACAGTGCCATTGAAATAACGATTATTATTTATAAAGAGTAATTTATAAAAGTTGGATAGATGAAACGGTAATGCGACGAGGTTGGCTTCAATCATGTATATATTTACCAATTGTTAAGACTAGTTAATGTCATCAAGTTTGATCTAATCGCAATCTAGAGTCAACCCGTTGAATATACTTGTTAACTATGATTCTAACGATACAATTGTCACACCTTCATCTGTCACAAATCTCATTATCATTATTTTTGTTACAATACTTTTTAAAACCAAAATAAATAAATAAACAGACAACTTATCATGTCAAATGATGTTTTGCGGCTTGTGTCTTCTTATTATGCTTTTGTGTGGGCGTTAATTAATTCGTGTATCAATGTGGTATCTAAGATAATTGTTGTATTATATAGTATTCCTATTATCACTTTTGTGAAAATATGAGAAAATTATATGATATCTATAGATTAGTTATCAATTATTCAAAAAAATTTGGATTTTGATTTTATCTATTTTGATTCTGGCAACTTTTATTCGACCGATTATTAGCATATATATTTTGAGCACATTTTTTTCAGTATTATAAACAGTTGAGTGATGCTTTGGCAAGGTTGGAATGATCAAGTAGTTTTTCGTTAAAATAGTTACTAAAATATTTACTGTTCTGGTTAGATCAGAATAGTAAAGCTAGGATAGAGTTTTTTTATTGGTTCTGTGCTAGAAACCTCTCTTTTTAGATATTCTCAAAAAATGACAGTAAAGCTTTTATAATAGAATAGAATAGTTTCTTCAGATTTTGTTGTTGCTTCAGATTTTACTCTTCGAAATTTTTAGAAAAGTGATGTGAAAACTACATTTTTTACAATACAAGTAAAACTTCATCACTGTAAGTAAAAAAATTTTATGTATTGGCATAGATATTTGTTCTTGATTCGGACTTTGTTTTCTTGAATTCGATTGTATAATTCGCAACTGATTCGTTTCAATATCTCAACTTCTACTATTTTATGTTATTATTTACTCCAGACCCGTCTCATTTACACACCAACCAAATTGCCAATGATTATATTTGATATAAGAATTATAATAAAATAGCATCAAATTAGGTTCACATAGAAAATCCTGAAGTAGGTGCGAGTAGTGTAAATTGAAAGTGTTAATTTGGTGTAAGTGTAAAACACGGCCAGCAATGCTCATAAACCAGCGTGAGCCAGATTGTCGTGAGATACTCTGGTCGTGAGATAAGAGACTATCCAATCGGAAAAAGACTGATTTGTAATTGTGCTTTTTATATATAAGCATCACCACTGCCACAGTATCGAGATTGTAAAGCGTACTTCTGGATAAGAATAAGGCTCTAACAACTTAATTTGTAGTGAGTACATTAAATAATGAAGCTTGCCCATGACTGTACTGACTACTTCATCAGCACCATAATTCCGGTCAATTTAATCTCACCAGTTCTTCTAGCAGATACTGATTTTTGCAATGAGATCAGTGGACTAGTCTAAAATTATGACTTTCTCATTATTATTATTATATATGTAAACCAATTAAATTCAAAATTGACAAAACAATCGCAAAACATAAAACTTCAGTAAAGTACAACTTTGTTTATAAACATGAACTGAAATATAATCGAATCACAATGAAATTGCTTAAGAATAGAGTAAGTAGTTGTTCAAGCAGGGTGATCTTATACTCAACTCTAAGTTATCTTAAGCTTTACTTGGTTCAGATACATTGGAGTTTGAAGAAGTGAATTGATAAGCGATCTAACTCTACTACATTTTGCGTAGAACTGATTTATGTATAAAACTATAAAGAACATTTTTAACGAAACAGATATATTTGGTAGACAAAGCTGCGGCGAGTGAGTCAAGTAAAGGAATAAAAAAGGTACCGGAGCGGTAATTCTCGGCAGGCTAGCTCGCTGCCGGGGCCAGTTGCAACTACAAGCTGGGTACTGCCTACCTTACTCTTACCTGTGCACTGCATCAGCCAAAGTGCAGAGGTGCCCTCAAGACATCACTGTAGCACATGTGCTGCAGCATATACTGCAGTGCAAGTTGTGCGCGGCGGTGACTGGCGCAGCCACCTTTGTCTCCCACTGGTTTTGTCGATGGCGGTGCCTCTCGCTCCTTATGTTCTTCTCCACATATCTTCCTCCCTGTCTCTGTTCTTCTCTAGCCCTTTTTGCCACACACACATAAGTGCACTTGGGCCTTACTCGACATCGCTAGGTTAACTTTCACTTGGTCACACCAGTATTGAAATTAATCTAACAGTATCTCTGAAAAGTATCCTACTATAGTATTATTGTTTGCAAATGGTTACAGTATGATTGTCTTTATCTATAGTTTTACATCAATTATGTTTTAAAAGCAGAATTGCATATTAGAATTTGAACAAAAATGCAAAATTCCCAATTTTCTAGATTTACGTATTGTTTCTTTTTTCAAAGATTCAAATATTGTACAAGCCATTCGGTGGCAGAGCAATATTAGGTTGAACGACGAACCGGTTTGGCGAAAAGTCGACAGACCTCGAATTAGAGCAGCAAGTGAATTGTATATTCAAGTTTCGTAGCTCCATCTACTGAATCTTATTGCAATTTTTAGAATATAATTTTTATCATTTGTTTTAGTGAAATTTATTTACAATACAAAACAAAAAATAAAAATATTCTTATCTTATTTATCGACAATAGAACATAGAAAAAATAAGGAATATACATGACCATGTCACAAAAGTGGTCCAGCTAAGGAACCTGAGTCCAGGTTACGAATCTTGCTGATGACAGTCGGGCATTAGGCTCGTGACTAGCGCCTGTGGCATGATTTTGCCGACTTAGGATGAATCACTCCATATACATGTAGTAGAGTTCTTTGGCCAAGCGATGCAAGGGAAGTCCAACAACATTGAAATAATCGCCCCGAATTGACTCGATGAGGGTGGCGCCAACACCTTGGATGCCATAGCTGCCTGCCTTGTCCAGAGGTTCGCCAGTGCTGACGTATGCTCGGATTACACTCTCACTCATCTCGGCCATAGTCACGTCAGTTGCCTCATGAAAGGTAGTCACTAGAAAGTCATTTTCAGTGCTCGATTCGCTAGTAGACGTTGTTGTGGCTCCATCGTTAGAGATGATCTTGTTGGCGCAACTGGTTACCAAAGCCACACCAGTGAAAACCGTATGAGTGCGACCACTGAGTCTTCCCAGCATTGTTACTGCGTCCTCCGCATCCTTCGGCTTTTCGTATATTTGACCATCTAAGGTAACCACCGTGTCGCAACCAATGATTAAATCTCCAGGACTGTTTTCACGAATCAGCTTTTTCCATACTGAAATTGCCTTTTGCTTGGCATTCTCCTTGACGTACTCGCAAGGGTGGGCAAAGGAGGATTTGTCGAGATTCTCCTCGAATTCTGGTTTCACAACGTCAAACTTGAATAGAACACTTTGCAATATCTCACGTCTGCGGAGACTTGTTGAAGCGAGAACGTTGTGCTGTCGGGCGATTATGTGGCGAATGGGCTCGAGCATGATGGTGCCAGAATTTACCTTGGAACTGGCTTATTGCAATGGCTGACAAGACAGAGTTGAAGCGCGCGGTTAATGGTGACCCGAAGTGGAGCACAGAAAGCAATAACAATAGCTCGGGGAGAGCACTGGTCGGTGCTCGGACAGCGCTCGGCGATATCGACAGGACAAGGGAGCGAGCTCTCAGGTGGGATACACTGGCAGAATCGACCACTTGCCGCGCGCTCCCACTTGGCTCGGCTAGTCTAGCCTGATCACTGGGATGAGTGTGATGAGCGCGCTCCACAGCCTTCCTCGTCGTCTCACTTCACAGAGCAGAGCAGTCTGAGAGGATGGCGACCAACGACGGCGACAACAAGACAGCTATCGCCTCGATGTCCTCGCACCCACCAAACACTGCTGCACAGCTGCTTCTCCTCAACCCAACACTTGTGTCGCATCCACACTGCTTTGCAGATGTTACCAGATGCAGCCCGGTTCTGCTAGAAGAATAAAGCCGTCCTTAAGTAAATCCCTAGTAGTTCGAGCTACCACTGACTGTGTGAAATCAAAGCATTTTTGATTGAGTAAGCTGCCAACGAGTGCACATTGAAGCACAAGTGTTGGGCAACCATTACCAACCTGGTAACGAGTGCTAGCCCATTCAGACTGGACGTGACTCGCACCAGTCGACACTTGGCCAGTGATGGATAGCACCGTTAGGTCTCCAACACACATCGCGCGCATGGGTGACCTACGTGCACGCATTGCATATGCCCGCTCGCTTACCTCTACTCTCATGCACTTCTCTTGTCCAAGCTGTTAAGCACTAACTCGAAAGCTGAGATTGATGTGACTCGGCCAATTGTTATTCGTACACCAACGTCTAGCAACTCAAAACTACACTTATAGTCACATTTGTGACTTTTGTAAAAGAAAAACTGCACATTAAAGAAGTCTCAATATAGTTTAAAAGAATCAGGTTTTTATATGTAAATATAAAATATTGAATTAAAAATATGTACAGAAAGGAGACAATCAAAACTGCTCAATAAGTCGATTAGCAATGTGACGCATGTTGCCGAACACCTTAGAAGGAGGACTTCCGAGGATTAGATTGCAGATGGCAGTGCGCGCAGCTCGAATGTTGTTGAATGAGCCCAGGATATGAATCTTACTATCGGCAAGAATAATGCGAGTCTTGGTTACATTCTCGATTGTAAACTTGATACGGCCACCTTTTCCTGCAATGCGACCGATTGCACGCGACAGATGATCACCTTTGAGTGGTTTCACTTTGAAAACAAATCAAATGTAGTTAGCAAGTTATGTAATAAGAAGAATTTGTTACTACTATACCATCTTGAACTTCAAATGATTCTAAGAACATCTCATCGAGACGAATCAAGGCCAAGGCATCTTCCACTTCAAATCCAAGAATAAACGCTCGTAAAAAATCGGCAGCCTTTTGAATTGAACTTTTGTCTTTAGTGCCAGAATGTGTTCGGATCTCTACGCATTTAGATTGAATATTGAAGCGCATTTGCAGATTCAAATGTTCTACCACAGGAGTGAATATCTTCAGCCAGTTCTGTTTAAGAGGTGTGAAACGATTTGGTGGCACAAGAATCTTTCGGAATTCAATTTCCGAATTCTTCAAAATTAAATAATTTAATTAGAAACAATATAATGCATTTAGGCAAACTACTTACCGCTAAACTTTCGGCGTCAATCGGTTTAAACTTAAGCACAACTGGAGGGCGCTTAACAACTGGTTTACTACCATCATCTACATCCATTTCTTCAAGTTTACGTTTCCCTGTAAGAGAAGCAAAGAATTTAATAAATTGTCTCGTCGTTCTATAAAACTACTTACGTTTATTCTTCTTTGAAACAACCTTAAATTCCCTATTATCATCACCCTTGAACTCTTCAATTTGGGCCATCTGTTGATCTAAAAAGTCTGCCATTTTGAGACAAAACCTGAGGCTGAGCGCGATAGGGAAGAGAAGAGAAAACACTTTAACTAAAGCTTAACACCACGTGTTTACTTTTTATAAAAACTATTCATAGAGAATGTAACTATTTCATACACTTAAGGTTTTGAATTATTATAAAATATTCAAACTAAACAAAAATTATTTTTAGCAATTTATTAATACGTTTAAAATTATAAAATATTAAAAATAACATTTTATATTAATTATTTTGTTTTACAATAATAAAATAACAATAAAGAATTGATTATATTAAATAACGCTTTATGTGAACAGATCATGCAAAATTGTGTATTGTGATTGCGGTATGTTTGTTATTTTTTTTATTAATAATTCACACAATAATATTTTCGTGCAATTCTGTTGTCAAATGACCAGAATTTGACTGAATTGACATATTTGAATGAACTGGACAACATTATAGTGCACCACTTAGGTCATAATGTCTAAACCTTTTGCCAATTTGTTTGCAAACATTGAAGAAGAGTTTGACAGTGTAAAAAGTTCACTAAATGATCTCAACGAGAGCATTAAACGAGTTACCGGTCGAGATCCAAGGTATGCTAGATTGATTAAAATTCTAGATTTATTGTTTGATTTTGATTTTATAGTCGTAGTTTTCGAGACGATGCAAGCAGAACTCGTTTGCGGAATATTAACGGGGAAAGTCTTCGTGGAGGCAGAATTGGCGGATTGAAGCGGAAATTGTAAATAGATCAACTATATATTTAGTTATTATTTGTAAACGGTATATTGTTTCAGGAATCTTGAAAACGAAAACGACTCGTTCGCAAAGCGATCACTTCAATCTCAAGTGGTGTCTACTTCATGGGAGGTTGAGCAAAGAAATCAAGTGCTTGAGCGTCAAAAGAATGATAAAAAATCACTCTCGAGGAACAAGCGGATGTTCGGTATGATACTTGGAACTTTAGAAAAGTTCAAGAATGAAGAATCACAACGAAAAGATGTGGTAAGATTTGTTTGTATTGAGTAATTGTTTCAAATAGTTTATCCTTTACTAGCAAAAGAGAGTAGAGATTGAGCAGAAACTGGACCAGGCTGCTGAAGAAGAACGCGAAGCTCTCAAGAAAGAACGGAAAGATCTATTTCAAAAACGTAAAGAGAAGCAAAGCCAAATGAGATGTTTGGCTCTTAAGATGCAACGAGCTGAAATCGTAAGTTTTAGTTGAACTTTACGGCCAGTTTATTTTTAAAAATGTGTTATATTTAAAATTTTATTAATTTTTATATTTGGTTTATTTTTATAGCATAAAGAATGGGAACAGTCACAGCAGTTTATTGGACATTTTATCGAGACAAAAGCAAAACCACATATCTTCTATATGCCGGTCAAGCACAACACGGAAACTACTCGACGTCTTGAGGAGACCAAAGATAAATACAGAAGTATAATTTGTTGGGTGTCAATTTTACTTATATTTTAATTGTAATTATTTAATTTTTAGTTATTCTTGCCGAGAAACGAGCCAAAGTACAAAAGGAGTTAGATGAAATTGATGAGTTGTTTAAGAAGGAGCCGAAAGAGAATGCTGAAAAGGAAGAAAAGGCTCTTGACGAATCTCATATTGATGAAATGTCAATGGAGGAAGATGTTAAACCATCAATCGATGGGTCTAAGTCAAATGGAAAAAATGGTCGCTCGAGTATGGAAGAGATGGAGACAGATCTCCCAGACAAAGTGACCGCAAAATCACCAGCCACTTTAGAAAGTTTGGATTCTAATTCTCAAAATGACGCAAAAGTAGGCGAACTTGTCAAAGAAGAACTGCTCGACGAAGAGATGGACAAAAGCACTGTTGTCAAAGAGGAAGTACTCGACGAAGAGATGGATAAAAGCATCGATAGAGAGTTTGAGCCTATCTATGATTGAACCACCAACCTCACACTAGCCCACACCTCGCATCACAATATTTTGCATCACATTTATTTCTTTTGTAAATTAGTCAATTATTTTATAATAATTATAATAATATATGTGCCAGTTTGAAAGATCATGACTTAGCGAGAGACAAGGATGAATTGATTGGACAAACTTTGGTCCAATTGGCCATCTTTGGGGTAGATCATGTGGACACGTTCGGGGTCAGTTATTATCTTGGGGCTCACCTTCCTCAAGTTGCGGTTGCTCTCGCATAGTTGGCCAAACTTCCAGAGTTGCACCCGACGAGTCTTGCCTTGTCGTGCGTAGACATATAGTCGATCCATAGTAAGGAAGCGCTTGAGAAAGGCGAGGGTCTTCTCTGCGCTGTTTTCTGGAGCAAGCTGCAACAAGGTGTGCTCTTGGTCGAGGCTGCTCACCTTGAGTGAGTTGAGCTCGATGGAGAGAGAGTTGACAGTTCCGTTAGTGACTATGCAAAAGCCACACAGCGTAGCCCAATGGGCTCGGGTGCCTTCCTTCAGACATGGCTCATAGTTGGAGTCGGCGTCATAAGGTACCAACACTGGCAACCCACGACACACATGTCTCACCACCTCCAGCATTGATCGACTCAGGTCGCGCTTCACTTCTGCCTTCACCCTAAACTCTCTGCGTATCAATTCACACATGTTTCCCACTAGAATCATATGTCTAATTTAATATTTATCGTTAAAAAAGGATACGATTTAACAATTACCTGAGAACATCTCGCCAAATTTAGTATATCCTAATGATTGAGCTTGATCCAGAACAGATTCCAATGTGAGATCTATTTCGGGTTTGATTAGTTTAAGGCACATCATCAAAGCCACCAATCCACATCTGTGATGACAATAAGTAAGTTGAGTAAAACAATAATAATAATCTTACGAATAAACTTACGTTGGACCATTCTGAAGTACTGGTTCACAGTGATGATATAGTGATACAAAGATGGCAGGTTGTTCACTTGATAATGCGCGCCAGTATTGATGACACACCCCTTCTATCATTTGGACCAAATCACCCTTCTGCACAGGAGCACCGGGAGACTTGTTCTGCAACAGATGGGTGAGCATGCTGGTGCAAAGATAAGTTTGGGGCAAGGGTGGAGGTGGAGGGACAAGTGGCACCAAAGACAACGCTTCACTAGATCGATCCGAGTCGCGCAAATCACTGCTCGACATGGCTCTCGCGTCTTCGTTCGACGCCAAACTTGCCAGTTCATTGCCAGAATGGCAACACTAGCAAGTGCAGTGCCAACAACTATTCTCTTCCTAGTGTCGTCATCAGCTATTCTGTGCCTGGTGTCGCAGCATCGTGTCTCGGTGTGGCAATATGCATTTGAGCAGCGTCACGTGCTGTGGCTCGCGCCACACAAAGCGTTGAATACTTCGCACCTAAACCGGGTCACCAATCGGCAATACCATCGGCCGATAGAGATTGCATTAGTTAGCGTTGGCCAGTGAGATGAGTGGGAAAAGTTCAGTACCACCAGATGCCAGCAACGTCGCCCCACCCTTAGTGTGAGCAGCTGATGTCGACGTTTTCAGTGGTGCAAAACACTAGGTGAGCTTTTGCTTTCCTTACCTGGCAACAGTGCGCCTATCATGCTGGCGTCGACACCTCAAACAAGTGACATTGATTGGACTATCTACTCTTGTATGGACTGAAGCTCAAGTCGAGTCGTCTGTTTCTTCTTGACGACACCGCTATGAATCCGAGCGGCAGTGAATTTACACTGCGTGTTGCTATCTGTGATTTGGTAGAGCGGCTCAAGCGAATGCAGCACAAATGTAGCTACTTGGAAGAGTGCCGAAACCAGCTGGTCAAAGAAGTAATTCGCCTTCGTCTTCAAAACGAATGGCTCTCCAAACAGATCAGTGATTCGCCCGAAGCGTCATCAATGCCTCAGAACTTGAACTGTTTTTGCAACGGTAGTAGCAGTAGTCTACCTCAGCAACAACAGCCGAATCCAAGTCTAGTCAACCCTTCTTTGAATCACTCGGTGCAAACTCAACTTGGCCAAGCACTCAACGGACCTGTGGATGGACAACATAGTGATAGTACAAGCTCAACTCGCGACGTGCTCAGCAAACATTCCAGCAGTAGTAAAGACGATAGCATCCGATTGCTTAACATTCTTGATGAATTTGACCAAGAGGATCTGGACAACCAGGAGGACTCGATTTGTCAGCTAACTATTCAAATGCTCAAAGACCTCGAGAATGAAATGAAGAATGGCAAATTAAGAGCAGATTTGGTCAAATTGGTTCAAGGAGCTACCATGCAGCAAGAAAGTAGTGCTGGCGAGTTGATCCGATTTGACGATGCAAACGAGTCAATGATTCCTTCTAAGGACTCTCCTGGCAGCATTGACTATGAAGCGTTCAACAACAACAGCGACTATTACTCTAACTCACACAACATTCCTATAGAGGATTTGTCAAGCAAACCCGAACAATCTGACATTTCTCATGTAGTTGCGCCCAAAATAGAGGTACATATCGATAAATTGAAGAAATCAGATAACAATAAACTTAGCTCCAGTAAGCCGGCATGTTCACAACAACAACAACAGTCACCTGCGAGCAGTATCGATTCAATTTCACGTGATGAACTCATTGGCATTATTGTGGCGGCGAAAAATGACTTGAAGCATTTGCACCAAAGCATAGTAACTTCTACTGATAAGTTGAATAAAGTAAAAAGCAAGCAATTGCGGCATTTCTTTCAGAAGCAAATCAATCTGGAAAATGTGAGCACACTTGCCAACCCACCTGGTCCCACGTCGAGCAAGCCCCAGTAAAGCACTGTTGATGAACCCCTCGGGTAACACTTGCAGCATTGAGAATAGAAGCTAAATGCCACACACAACACATAAGTAAATTGGGACCACTTCATTAGGCTTTTGATCCATTGGCCCAAATTGCATTGGTGTCCACTGCTGCCGCCTTGCTCTTGTGGTGATTTATTTCCTTGACTTGTGATCTACTGTTTCCACTACCATTTTCAACTATCTACTTATATTTTATTTACAAATTCATTATTTGTTGTCTATTTTTTATTTATTATAACTTAATTCATCCAATGGCACTTTTATAGATAGCTGATGGGCAATAATAATAATAAGCAGAGTAAATTCCGAAATCTTTTCTGTAAAAACTGTAGAAAATTTTCGGCGGTTCTTTGTGTTAGGTCTCACCCGTCAGCTTTTGTGGATCATCTGTTCGAAAGTTTTGCTCTAAAGAAACTTTAGACAAATTGATTGCACTGTTTGCAGCGATGTTCACACTAGACTCTGCAATAGTAATTTCTACTCGCTATTTAGATAGCGGTCACCACTCACTCCACTACGATCTTATTTACAACCAAGCCCCACGCTCGTTTCTCACTCACACTTTTCTCATATCACATTGATTCGTTGTCGATTATTGTGATTGATTTTATTACAATTCTACCGCCCTAGTATGTAATCCATCTAGGCGAATGGCACTTGTATTCCCTCTCAGTTCATATATGTTTTTCACTCAGCTCGGCCTGATGTTCTTATTGATGCGCTACCCCTATCGTTGCGTGTCTTTATTTTCCGTGTAATCTTATCGATTTGAATTTTTGTTTTTCTTACTGTACAGTTTTGTCCTTTAATCATGTGTAAAAACCATGTCCGGCGATCCACACCACACCAAATGATTGTTCAACGAGAATTCTATTTTTTACTTTTCTTGGTAGATCTGAAACTACAAACAATAAAAATGAGATTTTTGTATTCTTTCGTCTTTCTATCTAATCTCGAGAACTTAGCGTGGGGGCAAGTAATTGTAACTTGGGTGGTATTTTTGGTAGTGTGTCAATCTAAGAGGAAATGAGTTGAAAAAAATAGAAAAGACACAAGGAACAAGCTAGACGCAAGAACAAAATGTGACCGTGAGGGATTGCTAGCTGTGTTTTTCTTTGGTGTCCGTCAAGTCAGATTAGCGGACTAACCAAATCCATTGACTACTTCACTACTGGTGGTGTTGTTGTTGCTTAGTAGTGTAATTTGATTAAGTCACCACTGTCCCCGATTTCTGTCTGGCTAAGTGACGAGGTCCAACCCATTCCAATGCATATGGTGACTTACTCTCATTGCTCATGGGTGAGTCTCACCCATTCATGATATGTTCAATATCCCAACTCTCTCACAGCAAGCTCAAATACATGGTCTGATCACGTGAATGATTTTTTTCAAAAATTAATGGGGTGTTATTGATGCTATTCGTTGGTTAACATATTTTTTGTTGTATTTGAACTTCTGTTTTAACACGCTGAAACAGTGTTTTGGTTCATCTCAATTTGATTCATTTCTGTTTTATCATTGATACATTGTTTTTGTTTTGCCATTTTAAGTCAAAATTAGTTCAGATTCAATTCACCACTCAAGTGCACTTGTTTGATTCATTCGTTTTCTGCTCAACACGATCGGTGCAGTATAGACATGTCTTTGAGCCAAAGTTTAGCCAATGATGCTCTAGTGTTTCTAGTGATCTGAGGTTTTCTTACAAAATTGTTTCTTTTTCTCTTTCTTATCTGATAAATGAATATGATATTAAAAATAAAAGTATCACAACAATAATTAATGGGTATCTATTTGAAAAAGTGATATAGTGAGTAATTCATTTAAATTTTGATTGACTAAAAGTTTGTACTTTTAATTTGTACTTTTTCTAAAATTTTAGTTTTTAACAAATTCTTGCAAAAATTACTTTTTCAAAACAAACATAATAAACAAACAAAATAACATTGTTTCATTTTTTACTTTATTATTATTCTTTTAAATAAAATTGCTTTCTATTAATATATACAGGATTCGATGTTAATGTCAAACGCAGCTGACTTCGTGTAATCGTAGTTCCGAATAAATATAAAATCAACTTGATTGACTTGATCAAAATCAATTCAAATTATAAATCACAAACATAGATAAAATATTCAGTCACTCACTCAGACAAAGATTAAAACGAATTTTAATAGGATTTCATTTAAATACATTTTTTTTGTAAATAAGACTTTTTTGGTTTTGCAAGTTGCAATAAAATCAACTTTTTCAATTTAAAAAATACTCATTTTATTAGATTTAAAAAATAATGTTTTTTATTGTTAAAAATTATTATGTCTTTAATATTTTAAAAAAATATCAAACCCTACTTATCATAAATTTAAATAACAATTGTTACAGATGTTGGAGGAATCAGTAATGGCAACATCAGAAGATGAATGATTCATTGCCAAATAGTACAGTCGTTTGATGATGCCTCAAATGACTTGTATTGCTTCAAAAACACAATTTAGCTTTCAGATGCTTCTCACTGAGAAATTGTCATTTCTCATGCAGAAGAAATAATTATTAAATTAAATGCATATACAACATAAATTTGGATGAATCCAAGGAAAGAGGGAAGAATCGAATCACTTGTACTCGGTAGTGGTGTCTGACAAATGATTTGTTTAGATTCACTATAGCTATAGCCCAGTGCAGTGCTTTGAAGCATTCTCCACTGCGTAATCCATCCAGATCGACCCCAAATGGCTCGGCTTGTTGCCAGTTCCCAGATAGATTGAGCCTATTTGCTGCTCTTACTTAAACTCTTCACTTAATAACAAATAAAGTGAGAACAGAAAAACGAAACACAATTTAAACCAATCGACTTTAGTTTGATTATTATTAGCTAAATTAAATCAAACACATAATGAAAAAGAAGAAGAAGACATAATGAACTTTAACTTCCTGTAAACCGTTAAATAAACCTGAAAAAACTCAAGTTAGATGTGCTCTTTAAAAAATCAATTTTTTCTTTCCAACTAGTACCAACCAACCGGTCAAATGTAACTTGAAAAACGCCACCATCGTGTTAAGTTTTGATCAATTCAAGTGTTACGTTTATAAAAGAATATTCTCTTCACATTGTGTCCTGCAATTGTATAGCAACACTCGTTTCTGCTAATGTCTCAAACCTTTTAAACTCGATTACTACTTTTAAAAAAACGTAGAACAAACTTTTAGAAAATTAAATTTTGAAAACTGACAAATGTGAAACTCATGTCGCGCGTATAGTGCTGTTTTTTATTTAGAGTGAATGGGATTCTACTGATTAAATCAAGTTTGCAATTAAAACTAAGCTCAGAAATTCATTTGTACACAATCTCTCTAACTCAATGGGAAATTGACAATGAAAACGTATCCCAATATTTTACTCAAATGTCATATCTAATATTGATTTTTACTTAAAAAATTTAGCAATATATTTAATTTGTCCCATTAAAGCAAAATAGTTAATATGGTTTGATGAAAGTGCCTTTTATTAAACTACTAGTTGTGAAGGCATCTCCTTTGTGATGAGTTGAGAGCAGATCAAATGGTGATCGGAAGAAGCACAGTTGCACTCCATTTACCTGATGGCAGTCTATGCCACAAAGCAATAGTAATCACCGGAATTCAGTGGCTGGTTGCACTCTGGGCTAATACACTCTAAAATTAGAATTTATTTTCACTGTGTCTCCAGATCTTTAGCTAAATTGTCCGCACTGGTGCCACAAACATTTGTTTTAATTAGAACAACTTCTCTTTTAACTCTTATTTGGAGCCGTTTTCGATCGCGCCTCACTGCTGACTGGGTGCTCAACAACACGGTGTCTGTGTAGAGAAGCTACTTACTCCCCTGCTGCCGAGCATTGGATAATTAATTTGCCATTTCTTAGCTTACAGACTTTTTCATTGTTGTTGGGATGCCTAGAGACCTGAGTTAAGAAGAAAAAAAAGAAACCCTAGACTGACAAAACTTTACCCAAATCATCGTGCCAACTTGGCTTTTCTATACAGTTCACATCATATACAGTCGGCTAATTTACATTTCGAGAATTTTTCTCAAATGCACACAATCGATTGAATTGCAGTAGCAGTGACATTTGCTTTATTGACTGGCACATTTTATTGGGACTAAGAGAAGAGAGAAAAAAACAAAACGCAAATAATTAGTAACCTTTCTTTCATTCTTCAAATAAAACCAAATCATCTGCAATTCTCAATCTAACATTATTCAAAATTATTATACAAAAAACAAGAATTATATGATAACAAGATAAAGAAAAGAATTACACAATTTCTCACATTTTAGAATAAAGAATCAATATTATTTGGCAGCGTATCATAGACATTTATGATTTAGATTGAACCAAGTAATTTAAAAATGATATCTAACTGTTAAAATAATCCAAGCGAAAGAGGTATTTGTCATTTGAGTCAAAAACGAGCCACTGGAACTGGACTTTTGAGTCGGAAAAAAATTGTGTTGATATATGGCGACTTGGAACATTTGGCTTGGTGCTAATTGTTGGCTCACGCAATGAGCTCTTTGTACAGGAAACTCCACTTGAGCGACACTCGATCAATCCCAATGAGACTGCTTCTTCTGGTGTGCACTGCCAGTAAACATCAACGAATCAAGTTATTAAACTTTTAAAGTGAAAGTAAACTTGCGCGCACTCTCTGAAAGCACGATGGGTGCCATCAAGATGATAGTGCACGCACTGCAGTCAACACACCAATCTAAATTGACTATTTTTAGTGTCCACTGCCTTGGCAAGTGATGCACTGCCTCGAGCCCTTGTTGAGAGTTTAATTCTGGTCACTTCGGTTATTGATCATCACTATTTGCTTTGCATTGGTTTGCCACACCTGCCACCAACTGCTTCAATTACTACTAGTTTGCAGGTTGCCACCAAAGTGAATTGTCCTACTGATCTTCTCATTGCGTCACTGGGATCGATCATTAGGGATTTGGCTAGTATGAAAGCATCAATCAATATATATATGCATAAGAGAATGTGATCACAGTGAAGACATCAGATTTCCGTGTATCTCTATGCACATCTTATTTGGTCTATGTGGTGCAAATTGATTTGTTTATTACTGTAGCCAGTTTTGATTAAGTTAATCATTAACCAATGCATCATTTGAACTACCTAAAACTATTCACTTTGTTCAAATAGACTTGAAAAGCACTAAAATAAGTTTTATTTATTTGATCAATCTTCAAATTAACTGATAAATTCCGTAAATTTAAATTTTATTGTTGACATATGATGAAACAAGATAAAGTGGATTGATGTTGCTTAAAACAAAAAAAAAAGCTCCCAAGGGAAAATATCTTCAGGGATACTTCGACGTTTCCCGTTAATGATCTTTCAAAGGGAATCTCCAATTGCCTCGGTGTGTTAGGTTTATGACTATTTCAAACTAGTTTTTGAATTAATAATAAACACATGTGATAAATTATCACTCAGGTACATTTGGGAATGAACCATGAATGTTTTTCATAAACTCCAAAATGGAATATTTCTAAACGATTTTGAGCTGCACTTAGGAACCATTGTAGCATGGTTTTTCTCGAGATTCGTGTCACTCTTTATTTCAATATAACATAATGTGCAATTTAATTAGTGGGACTTTAAGTTTAACTTATCTCAGATAAGTTATCTGTCTGTGATATATGTCGTATGTTTAACCAATTTGCCTAAAAATCGGCTAAACATTAAAATATTGACTAACTTGTTGTCCTCACATGAAACTATCTCACGTGCTTCACTTGATAAGCAAAAAGTCAAGAGGTAACTCTTATAAATGAGAGACATAATCTCTTAATCATCGATTAGTTAAGTGACAAATATTTCTTGACATTTTAAACTATTTTTTCAAAAATCTATAGATAAGTATATTTTATCGTTGATGTAATTAGATGGAGTACTTTCAGTAATGAATACTTTCAACTCATTTTGCTTGTCCAAAGCTCTTCTTGTTGTAATAATTAAAAGTTTACAAATTTAAAACTTGTTTACCAAAAAAACATTATTTTTTAAAAAGAGTATGCAATTTTTTCTGGTCTTAGTGCATTGATTCAACTGAAGTACTTATTGAAGTGATGGGCTAAGCTAAAGCAAGTGGAGTAATCCCATAGAAAACAGTGATACATTTAAATGTAATAATCTTTTAGGAATTATGAAAATGGTGTTTTTTTGACTAATCCAAAATTAATCAACAAACGTGTGTTTTGTTGAGAAATTAAGCTCTTTTCTAATCCACAGCAGAAAATAAGAAATCTCTAATTATCCAGCAAGGGTGCATTGTTGTAACAATGAATATATTGCATTTTAGTTTAAACTTAAATACGATTGTTAGCTATTGCTATAGAGCTAATATTGGTATTGAGTTACGTTGAAAAATAATCACCACCAAAATGTCATTTTATATAAATCACAAAAGACAAAGACGGTAAATCAATTGAATTCAATCAAGCGCGCCACGATTAACCCAGAATCCAAGATTATAATTTAATAATAAAAATAACGATCAGCGTGACAGTGACTACCGCTTAACCACAGTGCCAGACTTTGTGCTACAGCTTACAATGGCTAGTAAATGTCGAGTTTAACCATTTTTTCTTACTTGGTCAGTTTATGCTACACACTAACAAACAAAGTGACTGCATTCCTCAATTTAGCTTTCATATAAAAAAGCTTAAAATGTGAAGGTTTATAATAAGCGTATACGGGTGTTTATTGCTATTTGTTTTCTCCCTTTGATCTCTACTATGCAACCATAATTTGAACAAAAAAACTGCAAAATATTGATTTTGTTACAAAAATTCATATGAGAAATTGTAAGAGTAAAAAACAAGCTTTGTGCTAGCTTTGGCCATTCACAATTCAATTGGAATGCAAAATGCAAAAAAAGTTTTGAAAAACAAGATAAAGTTGTGTGTTTATTGAATTTTTTAAAATTTCTATCACAGATAAGGGAGCCAGGTCTTGGTATTTGATAACTATTGAATAGATCTAGTGAATTAAAAATGTTCAAAGTAAAAAATAAGTAAAATGCGCTCTTTATGTTTCGTGCTTTAAAATTTAAAATGTTGGTTGTTAATTAGTTGGTATAAAGTAAAAACTGAAGCAAGGAGAATCTTTTTTAATTTTTATGATAAACTTTTTTCAGTTTATTTCAAACCAAGTGGAAGCAAATAGCCGAGTTTGAAGTGGGTACTGTACAAACAATTCAAGTTCTGACCTGAAAGACAAAGAAAATTGCATTTTTTCTTATTAGTTATTACTCTCGCTCTGATAAGTGTTTGCAAAATTTACATCACATTTCTAAATGTGATATTAAATAAATATAAAAAAATGAATATGAGTGTGCGTGTGCTTTGTTTAAGGAGTCGGTTTTGGAGACCTAAACACAGTCATTATCGCCGGTTGGCAAGATGGTCATTTGGGTTGCATTCAAATGGCTCACGCTGGTCAGCCTCACTCCCTCACTCCCTCACCGCCTCATGAGTTCACTGCAACGGATGGCGGGTGGCTGGAGCGGGTCGCTTGGTGATCATCACCGAGATCAACACGATCATGGTGGCTCGGTGAGGCAAGGCGCCACAGCACAACACTAGAGGGTGCGCCATCGAGCAAGCCCGCCACCCACTGCAGTGTGCCACTGCCACTTTCCGACGCCAAGTGCCAAACTGCCATTGCACCCATTGCACCAGTGGCAGTCTCGGCCTTACGCCGAGTTACGCTAGCCATTGAGCCCAGTCTCGCGCCAGCCACGCTCCAGCACAGATCTCGCCCCGAACAGTGCCCAGATCGTGACGTTGTGCCCGTGACATGTCATCACCAGCTCACCTGGACATCACTTGGATCAATCAAATTATTTTACAAAGTACAATCTAGTATACCACATAGGCAATTTGAAAGTACATCAGGTCTAACTAGCTAATCCACCAGATACTGGTATGGACTTTGCATATGTGTGATCTCGATTTGCACTTGTTTGTCGGTGCACCAACCATTTGCCATGCAACTGCAAGTAAGGTTTGGTGACGTGCGAAAAGCATTAATGAGACGCCTGATGAATGTCAATTCGTCGTCGCCGGGAGCATCTTTCTCAGATATCGTCTTCTCGTGTCACCAACTTTGCTTGCCACTGCCGACTGACTTTATCGGGTGCGCCTATTTTTGATTTCACACCGAGACACACTTGTTTACGCACCGAACGCACGCTATCGCCTGTGTAGGACAAGTTTCATTCAGAAAACACAACTTGTCTTCCATAGCGGCTTTCATGTACGATCGTTTCCGCCACCAACTTCAGTAATCATCTCGCCTCAACCAAGCCTTTCTACTTGTTTTGATTTATTGTTTTATTTACTTACATTGTATCTTACAACACGGGTGGCTCGATCTGATAGAGCGGTATTTTTAGTTGCCAAATTAACCACAAGTGGAGGCAAGTGTTGCAGTGTGCGAACGCGACAAGTTATAATTAACGGTGGGTGCTAGTGTGAGCACCGGAACTTAGCATCGTGCCAGACCATGATGGTGTGCAGTGGAAGTGGTTTGTGGGTGCTTCATTACCACTGCTACCATGGTTAATGCCAATACGGTGAGCATTGTACCACGCCAGCTCTGACCCTATTGGAGTTTCAAAGAATTCTCTCCGGTGTGCAGGCTTAGTGTCGTCTCGTGGCCATTTGTTTTGCTTGTGCTTGTGATGGTGCAATATCGCCATTTGCACTGGTAACAGTACCACTACCGTCAATGGCAACGGAAGTCAGTCTACCGCACTTTTCCTCGCCAACCAGTTAGTAAGTGAGCCGCACACCGGTCGCTCTCTCCGTGTGAATACATTTACATGATCACATAGTGGTGATTGTGGTGAACCACTCCACTCGGCAACTGATAGTTTCCTCATGTGCCTCGTCCTCGGTGTTACAGCTGGATCTCACTGATTGAGTTGATTCGAGTTGGCACGCTCACCAGTGATCCACCGGTACGAAGCCAGTGTGGAAGTGGTGTGTCGATGTGGTCCAGTATTGAAGCGTGAGCCTCGCTCACCAGGCCATCACGGGCACATTCCACCGATCGTCACCTTGTTTCAACTCACCAAGACATGATGAATGACTCGGACGAGATTCGAGAATTCATCTATCAAAACCTCGGCCCTCAGCAAGCACTCTCACTCAGTTGGCTTATTCTACTCACCATTGTCTACGTAGTGATTCTAGTCTCTGGTTTAGTGGGCAACTTTGCTACTATTCTGGTTATTTTCAAATTTAATTACATGCAAGTATGTATTTAAGTTACGGTCATTTTGGGAAGTTTGGGCATTTTTGAAAATTCAAACACACAGTGATTACGTTTACACTCTAGATAATTAATAATTTAAAAATAAAAACAATTTTTAAATTATAACTAGAACAATACATAATGTCAAGACAGTATAAATTTTTGTAGAGGAAATAACCAGACTACTCAAAATGATCGTATTATTTAGACATAAAGATTCTAATTAATTTGATAATTCTATGCAGACTATCACCAATCTATATTTATGTAACCTTGCTATAACCGATCTCATTTCATTGATGCTGAGTAAGTATTTGTCTCTTTTTTCCTACTCGTATCTGATATTTGACTTAAATTGTCTCAATTCAGCTTGACTGTCGAGTTTGATTAATGACTGTTAGTTAGGTTGGCTAAAATTCTACTTCTATTCAACTTTATTATAACTTATGTTGGTTGGGTTTACTTAAAAATACTTAATTTGTTTAATTGCAAATCAAATTGTCTAATGAAGTAAAAATATTTTAAAATTTCGTGTGGTTATAACAAAATTCTTTAAAGGATTTTTTAGTAATGTAAATCCTATTTAAATTAGAATGATATTCGATTCTTCTAAAGTAAACAATTCCCAATGTCACTTGGCTCATAAATAGTATTGAGTAAAAGGATTCGAATTGATTGCGAGCTTTGAATTTTCTATAATCTTCCAGAATTCCAATGTAACTCGAATTCCTCACTAATATAATTGGGTCTGTAATTCAACTCTAAATTAGACAAAAATTGGCGGGATAGTTTTATTTCTTAAACAAAAAGCTTAATAGTATTCATTAGTTTTTTTACAATTTTGTAAAATAGATCATTATAATCCTATGCTAATCGGACAACCACCCAGAATATTCGTTGAAGTTGGGTGTTGATCAAGAAGGGTATTGTAAGTTCAACGATTAATTATTAAGTACACTTGTGGAGCAGCGCAAATTGTACTATGTGAAATGAGCGCAATCTAGTAGTGTTTGCTTTACCAAGGGAAAGAGACAATTTGAGTGCGACACCCCAAGTGGTCATTGCTCATTACACACTACTGGCGCAAATTGCATTGCAGCAAAGCCACCCGTCTCTTCAAGTGCTATGCGGCTTGTGGTTCCAAGTCAAGCCGCAATGCTAGATCACCAGTGGCTAGTGGTCTCTCTCTCTCTCTCTCTCTCTCTCTCAGTACTTTGCCATATTGCACTTGTCACTAGCTCAGATACTGTCGAGTAGATCTCCCCACACCATGTGCAACACTAATCAAAACAGTTGACGTTTAGTTATTCCCAACTAGCAGAAAGATCGAATTGTATGAGAATCAATTTTAAAATGAAAATTTGATTTATGACAGTTAAGAGCTATTGGTCAAATGCTAGCTGCGTCAACATGGCTTTGTCATCAAGATTAATTTAATATATTAAACTAGCCTGGCCACCATCTGTTTGTGTGCTGATAATTAATGGCAGCGCAATAATTAATATCAACCAAAAACCTAGGTTGAGATGAATGGTCATTAGTTGATGTCGGCTCATCAACTCTAATGAACACGGCTTATCGCTATAGTGGAATTGCAATCTTTACTTTGGAAATTGATTTCTCGGGTCAGTGTGTAACACTACCTGAAAGTGGTTGCGAAGTCTGAGTGGCCAAGAGATCGAATTGGAGTTTTCTTGTCATCTGATCCGACTGTGCCATACATTATTAGATTAGAAGTGTGTGCATAGTGTCACAGCTCTGTCGATGCGGTGGCGTGTGACACTTGCTAGCCAAATTAGCGCCATGATGGAACCCTGTCCCCCATGACTTCTCTCTCTCTCTCTCTCTCTCTCTCTCTCTTTCTCAATCTCTTTTTCGCTCCCTTTCTAATTGAAATGCTTTCGGGGAACTGTCGGTTCATTTTGAAGATGCAGCAATTTGAGCGAAAACTAATATTAATCATTCAAAACTAAGACAGTAAAGAGTGTGACAAAAAGACGTTTGAATCAAATTAAAGTGTAAGTCATGATTAGTCTCACTTTTCCACTATCCACGATGCACAACTGACAAGAGTCTTCAGTAAACAGGATAGTGAATAGTGAGTCAATTACTCAAGATCTGTGGCGTATTTCTTGCAAAGTATTTGGCTTGCTAACAGCTTTTAAGTATTGAATTTCTATTTTTTCTGTTTTAAAAATATTTTTAGTCTAGACAACAAAATAAAGGTGTCATAAAAACCCACAAGCGTAACCCTGATAATGTCAAACCATATTTAGTTTAATGTTTTTATTAGATAACGCTTTTAATGGATTCTTTTTTTTGTTTATTTGTTTCATTTGCGTTGCGATATAGTATAATGGCCAACTTTATCAGTTGATAGGAGATTGCTTGTTTGCCAAGGGTTGTTCGGGTACAAGTCAATTAATTAATGTTTTTTCAGTTCTTCTAAATGCTGAGCAATCTGACACTCTAATAGCACGGACTAAATGCTTTCTTGAATGTTAATAGCATGACCAAGTCGCGCAAAAAACGTGCAATTTAAACTCATTAGATCGATTAACTCTTGGCTATCATGAACAATATAACGTATGCAGACATGGTTTGGATAATATCACGTTTAGTTGTCAGACTGGGTCGGTTCTAGCTGAATCGAGTTTTCTTTATCTGACACAGCTCAATGGCCAAACACAGCATTAACGCAGATAAGCACACTGTTCTTCCAAATTCACTTTTGGCACTGTGACAGAATTTAGCTTTTATATGCACAAACGCTAATGAATGTTGCTTTTGCATGAATGTAAATTTTTTTACTCAACTTAGAATTTGAATTGAAACGTAAAAACTGAATCAGATTAATAATACATTGATACATTTTCTTCCCTTTTCTTTTTTCAAGACATTAATGAGGATTCTCACACTTTCTATTGCGCCACAAGTGTGGAAAAAATGACGGAGTATAGAGCATAGAACATAGCAAACCATGACCATATTTGCCCTTAATAATATATATAGAGGATTATTATAATTTAATTACATATGAGATATGAGATGAGCTGAATACGAGTGCCTCCCAAAGTTGAATCGCCGAGTTTGTGTAGTGTTACTGTTAACTCCATCAAATGTACTCATTTATCAAATCTGAGAGTTTTTGGTTAACCAATTTAAGTTTTTTCTTTTGAGCATACAACATATTTTCTTTAAAAAAAATTATTTCTTTTGGCAGGTTAAAGCGAAACACAATTTAACTTGCTTTTAGTATATTGCACTAATTGGGTAAAGAACTAAGCTGTCAATCACAGAAAAAAGGAAGAGTGAAAAAGCGGAAGAAATTGAGTTAAATCTAAAATAAAATTGAGTTTTTTATTGCAACTAAAAATAGTGACAAATTGTTGAAATGTAACCAGATTCTGGTGACGGCTGTGGTGAGTGTATGCGAATGATCTGCAATGAGATCAGTGTCGATGATGATGGCCTTGGCGTTCTAGATTACAAGAGGCCTTTCCGCCATTGGGATTCAAGTACAATCGCTGTTTTGTTGGTCTCTTTCTCATTTCCATTGCCCCGTTGAGCATAGTTCAATACAAATGTAATGCAATAGCCAACTTGACTTGCTTCAATTGATTGCAATTGACAAATGGAGCAATGAATCGATTCTCTTACGACTAACTTGTTCTTTTTTCTTTGAATTCAAAAACCGTTCTTTCTTTAAATTTTTTAATATATTAAAGTTAACACACGACCAGAGGTCGGTGGGTAGAGTGACTGAGAGCAGAGTGATCATTGATGTTTATTGTGAGACTATGTACAGTTTATATACATGATGAGATGTGATGGTGTGTGTGTGTGTGTGTGTCATATCAGGGTCAAAGCCCGTTTACAGAAGCCATAACGCGGTGACACGTTACTGCACCGCTGCATTAATGAATAATATAGTCGTGGTTTTATATGTTATATATGTTCTATGCTCTGTCATTTATGGTATTCTGCCATCCACGTTTTTGCACTGTGAGAGTTACGCTACTTCCACTGTGTTTAACCAATTCGAACCCAACTTTCGTTGTTGTGATTCGAATTCATCACCAATTCGAGTTTAACTTCCACTATTGTGATTCGAACTCTTAACCAATTTGAATCTAACTTGTTGTGTTATAGTTCGAATTTTGTGCATAACTTTTCAAATTCTCATTCAATTTGATTCGGAAAACAAACTTTTCCAGTTTTCGCTCATTTCAATTCGATTTTTTCATATCTCTTCGAATTATGATAACTCGAGTTTGACCTTGGTGGCTTTTCCGCCGTTTTAGAGAGACTCGGTCTCGGGAGACCAGTCTCTCTATTAAAAACAGTTGTCCGGCTCTCTATGATCTCGGAAAC
>WURS02013765.1:0-12251 GCA_011762765.2 Rhinocypha anisoptera | reverse complement strand
GTACTAGCTCGGGGTCTCGGTCAAAATAGATTGGGGATACGAGGATTTGTACGAACTCGTTCAGGGAACAAATTAAACTCGTATCTCAAGGCACCACTGTACGTACAACATATAATCTGTAGGAAGGTCAAGGTTAGGCTCACTAAAGCTTGCCCGTCTCTCATCCCCTTTCCTCAGGTGGAAGGATGGCGGTGACAACCAGAGGACGAGCGTGCTCAGCGGTTACTACAGCGACGAGATCCCGGGCGACGTGACGGACGACTCTCTCGGAGGGATGGCTGGCGGGCCCGGCGTGGGGCCTTACGTGGACCTCCGCGGCCCCCCGCCGCCCATCCCCGCCTCCCACTTCGGCCTCACCAAACACGGCCACCTGAAGATCGACTACTCGTGCAACTGGAGTTCCCTGGACCGATTCATCGGTCACCAGGTCGGCGGCGGCGGGGGTGAGGGCGGAGGCGGCGCCGCGGGGTGTCCCTCATACAAAGCAGCACCGGCGTCGGTCAGCCACGCCTACTGACCGCACACGACGCCCCCCTCCCGTCCCGACGACGGGCGTCTTCCTGCTCCTCCCCCCCCCTCCCCCCCCATTATCCTCCAAACTTCAAGGGGCGGGGGTGGGGGAAACTGAAAGGAAAATATCGAACACCCCTGGGAGACGCCCTTGAAAATTTAAAGTTATATATATATATATATTTACACAACATGTATTATAGTTTATTATTATGTATAGATTTTATTCTAAGCGCTTTGACAATTATATTAATATATATATATATATAAATATATTATTACCGTGTGTTTTCGCACGTGTGTCTGTTTATTTTATTTGTATTCATTATTTTTGTGTCATTAAAAATAATTCTTGTTTGAAATACGTAATTTTTTACTGACTTGCCAAACCTTTTTCACAAACCTATTATTTGGAATTTCCTTATGAACACTAGAATAGAATCATCTCGATTATATTTACTTCGGTGTGGTGGTAGCCCTGTGGGCAGAGGGCCTGGCTACCGAACGATCACCCGGGTTCAAGGTGCTTCCAGAAACTCGGTGACGCATATGGAAACACCTTCAATTAAAACCCAAAGTCAGTAATTATCAGGGTATACTAGATCTCCTGGGTAACCGCCGGCATCATATTATTCCAGTCGGAATAGGTTTATTTTCCGGCAAAAATACGTTGGATAAACGATGAAATTTGGTGCGCAGGTAAAAAGGATGATTTAAAAAAAACTTTTGCATCAAAAGGCGGCTTTTGCATAAACAAAATGGCGGCCGCCACAAATTCGAAAAAAAACTGTTTTTCGATCATAACACTACGATTGCTGGAGAAAAAATTTTTAAATTAGGCACTTGCAGGCAGAGAGAATGAAGGATCGCACGATTAATTTGAAGAAATAGTTTGTTGTAAAAGTGTCAATAAACAAAACAATTTCCGTTTTTTGGGAAAAGATACTGCTGAAATAGAACAGTAATTTAATAAAATAAAGTATTTTCAATTGTCTAAATGTCCTCCAAATCCCGGGTTCCAAACTTTAATAGTTTCTGGAAAATTTCGGATTAAACAAAAAACTTTTTTTCACCCTTTTGATATGAACCCTTTATTACAGAGATTATTATTTTATTTATTACATTTTCCCAAAGTGGTAAAAATGAAAGCAAGAATCGTCTAGTTAATCACGCATCAAACAGATATTACGGTTGAAGACTGTGGTTGTTTTATTTTACTATTACTTCGATATCGAGACTTGTTTAAATTTTTGTTGTATTTGTCGGACAAAAGCATTATTCGAAACTTTAAGAAGTTAACAGTTTCCCCGGATGCATTGTGCTTGCTTGTGAGTATATTATTCTCAGGGAAATAAATTTTTCAAGTTTAATCCGACAGTGTCACGATGTTTTTGTATGCATATGAAAACATATTCAACTTTTTCGTGCAGTTAAATTTCCAAAAAAAATTCCGCGTACTTTTGAATTGGATATAAACGCCATTTTAACTACCTATGCCAACGATCTCAGCTCAGTGATGACTGAAATTGGAAAATCACCGCAATCGTTTCGTACGTGTAGAAGTCCGAGGTGAGTACTTCGAAGGTGAAGGAGGAAATCGGGAATTAAGGTAAGTTTTACGTCATTTGCGAGGAAAACCTGTAGAAGTTTGGGTAGCACCTATTGTGTCAAAAGCAAACTGGATATTCACGTACCATGTGGTCTACAGGAAATTATTTTCCCTTTGTTAGAACTTATTATGTTGTCGAGTTGTTGATATAAATACGCGAATGTGTCGCGCTGTTTAAAGAAATATTTGCCCCTATTTCTTTTCTACGTTTATGGTGACAAACGGGAATGTAATAGATCGTATCTACACAGATTGACATCCTTTCGGAGGGATTCTACGGAATAATTCAATCCGAAGAAAGGTTCGCAGTCGAACTCTTACGAAGGAAAACTAATCATGATAGAAGATGATTATGATCTGCCATTGTGTATCATTCATGAAAGATGACAACCAAATTTTGTGTATAATAAGAGATCGAGGTGTAAATAACGCGTTGCTATGAGGCACGTGTGTGAAACGCTGTTGCCATAAAGGACGCAATCCGAGAGGAGAAGGAATTTACAGAGGATGACGCATTCTTCCTTTCGTGGGACGAGGATTTTTTCTCAAAAGAAATTCGCGGAAAATATTCCGAGTCTTATATGATCAACGCAATCTATAGACGGCCGAAAATGAGTTTTCCCTGAGGTTAATTGACATGTAATAATATTTATCATCAAAATAATTATATTTCTTTAAATGTGAATAAAATATCGTATTTTATTTATATAAAATAAATATTTTCCCCCAAATAGAATGCACCTTTTTGAAATATCTTTCGCCAGTCAAGTGGTTAATTGCCTCCAAACTGAGGTCCTAAAACTTCCTTTTGAAATTCACACCAATGTCGCTTTAGATGTATCACTTAAAATATCTTATCAAAGTTAATCAGTGGTTATAATCAATATGCAAACCATCAATCTTAATTTCGCATTAATTTAGTTGAATTTACGCGAAATTATCCGGTATCTATGCCACAATAACGGGAGTGAAAACTATGCCGCATTCACATTGTGTTCTAACACACCGCAGATATCATACGTCATCAAATTTGATGACGTCGTTGAGAAAAAAATCGCTTCTTAATTTCTCCACGTTGAGTTTCAAAGGGCCGAATTATCTTGATACTTACTATAGGATGCGTCTTTAATCCCATATGTTTCTTATAAGCCATAAAATAACTGTTATTCAATGAAAACATTTTGTTATTTCGTACTGAGATCGTAAACGTTTATAATTGGTTATAATACTTCTGTTTATATATTATGAGATAGTAAAAAATATTTATCCCGTCGAATTATTCTTTTTATTTCATATTAATTAATTAATATTTCGCGTACACCAAAGTAGACCGCGTGAGACATGAACGCCTAAACTGACCCACTCATTGACATGAATTATTTGCGCGGGTTCCTTTATTCAAGTTTGGGAATTCTCCACGGAGCTATTCGTCCGTAAGAGTAAACAAAAAAAAACAAAAATCCTGGGAAATAGGCAAAGGAGTTTACATGCGTATTTCAAATGAAAGTAAACAGAATAATAAAAAATTATTCCAAAAGCGATGATTATCTTTAATAATTGAAACCCAAAGGCACATGTTTATTCACGCTACCTATTCTGGAAAAGATTTTTCGTGTCCTACATGAAATTTTGAAAGAAAACCAAAAGCGAAGGTAAATAAGAAAAATGATCGTCTCGCTTGCGCTTGTTGGCAGTGACCACACTCCATTGTTGTACGCGTGGACGTGGTGAATTCACGAGCGAGGGTTTTGAGAAGGCGATAGGAAGGTTAATTGACCAACGTGAAACGTCTTCAGTAACTCTTCACGATGTTTTTCTAAATTACAATTCATTGAATAGTTGTCTAACATGTTCTTCCTTCCCTTACGATCTGCATTCATTATCATGCTCACAGTGACATAACTAGTATGAATTTTATTTTTTCCTCCATAATATTCCTTTAAATCCAAAGTAACTGTATCTATGAGATATTAATTGAAAGCTTATAAAAAAAGAGCATTTCATGAAGCATCTACGAAGGTAATAATAATAATAAAGGTATTTATTTGAGCGAGATTTAGACTAAATAGTCATGTCTTCCATCTAATCCCTTGTCACAAATATAACATTTCATGAAAATAATGTGAGAGCTTAAACAAAAAAGAAACACATAGGGTAGAAATGATACTATAATTATTAACCTCGTAGAAAGATATTTATAAATGAATGGGAAAAACAAGAATAGAAGGAAATGGGAAGACTCAATAAATAAAGAAATAACAACAAATAGACAGTTTCAATAAATTTTTATTCACCTTGTATAAACGGTTGAGAAAGTTATCGTCTTACCCGAACATTTTCCCTCAGAGTATTTCAACCTGTATAATTTAAATAGTTAAAGTAATATGTCTGCTTTTCATTGGCGGCAAACATATTTGCTGTGTTAATTAATGGGTGTAAGTATTTACAGATACTCTTTTTAATCCATTATTTTTGACACGTATTCATTTAACATATATTAGTTGTAAAATAAATAAGCATGTACTTGTAGGAAATATTAAAGAGGCATTGGAACTTGTGTAAACAGGCATTAATGATAAAGAACTCATTTAAGAAGTCAGATTCCATAGTGATGATAAACTAATTTGTCATTAAGAGAAAGGGATAAATGCCTTTCTCGGAGCTGTACAAGCTAAATTTCAGTTTTTTAATAAGACTAATTTGAGAAAGGCATTTGGAGAAACATAATAAAGCGTTAGTATTTATTAATGTGGGAAAATGATCTCGACAAAGTAAGCAAAATTTATGAAAATTTTAACCTGAAGGTTAAAAACGGTTTCGGAACTTGTACCATCTCTGACGTCATACATTACTATTCATATTGGTGCCATTACGAAAAAGTCTCTCTTATTGTCGCTGCTATCGCTCGTGTCTCTACTGTACTATATTAACAAAACACGAACGTATTGCGTAATATTCGGTGCATGTGAGTCAGGAATTTAATTCTTGTAACGTGTTACAATATTTATTCACACTCTGGTTTTTATAAGCATATTATACTTTAGAAATTTCAGTTATAATGTCTACAATGGTTGAAGGACATGTGGGCGAATGTGATGAGGTTACTCAGAGTGGCAGTTCTTACAAAATGCATACTTTATTCGATAAAGATATATTCAGTGCGCTGACCAAAGGAATAAAGATAGCTACTTTTTCGAAATCCAAGACAGTAGATAATTTTTCATATGAAGAAATTAGTAGTGAAGAGGTGCTTGATAAAATCCAAGATCTTGCTGTGTCTGACACATTAACTTGCTCATTTTGCTGCGTTAATTTCGACGATCAAATTCAGCAAAGACAACATTACAAATTAGACTGGCATCGTTATAATTTGAAGCAAAACCTTGAAGGAAAAAAGCCAGTCACTGAAGAAAAATTTGATCAATTAGCAGGTTAGTGGTGGCTCTTTAATTCTTTTACCTTCGATTAGTCATGGGTTATTGCTACGAAAGTAACAGTTTCAAATGACAAAATTATAGTACTTTTAAAGTTTTATATTCTTCCCCCAAATGTGAACGCCATAAATTACTATCACTTATCCTAAAAATTGTTACTGGTGTCGAATAAGAAAAGGGTGAAATCTCCCTGTTTTTTTTCATTTAAATGTGTTGTAAAACAAACCTCGCGCAATAATTATCCAAAATTATGTTTCCAGACGATGTTTCTAGTATTTCGGGATCTGACACAGAAGATGAGGACCAGATTACGGACAGTGTTCCACTCCTCGTGGATGAAAACTTAGCTTCAAAATCTGATGGTGACAACTCTAATTTACTTTGTGACCTTCACCTTCGGCAGCCAAAACTTTTTTTTGAAAATGAGGAGGGAAATATTATTTCCTTATACAAATGTGTGCTGTTTGGAAAAAAGGTGGGTACATACAGGTACACTATAATATGATTGCTATACGTTATTAATACAAGTGAGAATCTAAAAACCTTATTTTCGCAACCTTTCTCTACGCAATTTGCTAAAAATCTTTCCATTATCCTACACTAGGATATTCCCGAGAAGGAGAAGGATTTAATCACCCTTGCTCTCGAATGCCAGACCAATCCATATTGGGCTGTGGTTATGCTAGGTGGAGGTCATTTTGCTGCTGCTATATTTGAAGGTATTTATTAGATTTGGACCATCTTCCAAATGACAAGGTGATTATTCTGCATATTACTTTTTATCAAGGCTTATTGTACTTTTGGAACGGGAAAACGTGAAATTGTTGCCCAAAAGATACCAGAATAAACTGCCGTTACAGGAGACCTATACAGAGGCAGGCAGTGTCATCAACACTTCATCAAAACGCACCCAACCAAAAACAGTATGATCCTTGGAGAACTTAGAATCCCCCCTGACACTTGAAGAATTCGCTAGTAAAATGAACACCTCTACATTGAGCATGATTCCATTGGAATTGGCAAAAACCCATGAGACTTGGGCATTATTACATCAGCTTTCTATGTAATGAGTGGAACTTTAGGAACTCGAATCCCAAATGATCCCATCCAACTGATGGACCAAATTAGAGTTTGCCGGTTGGAATACAAAGGCTGTTGAAATGTAGAGAGTAAATGTGGGTGTGGGCAGAGGAATATTGGAGGGATTTCTTAAATGTGGAGAAAAAGAAAGATGACATTCCAACCTCATCGGGGAATTGTTTTAATGATAAGGAGATAGGAATATCCCACCCTTAAAAATATACTTTATTTTGACTGATTCTGGTGTCACTGCATCATCATCAGGTCTAAAATTTTTTAATTCAAATACAAACACAAAATATCCAGGGAAGTTGAGTGAGGAGAGGAGGGAAGGTTTAAATGGGGAGGGCTGAAGGGGAAGGCGAGGCTTCAAGACGGAAGGACATCACAAATAGTACAATAAACTTGAAGTGTTGGAATTGTCCAATGGGAGAAGAGGGATGTCCCCCTCCTCAATGATATGCTGTGTGATTTTGAAGACAAAGAGGAAGATGGTTCCAATTTATTGTTAATATTGTTTTATATAGATCTATAAATTGTCACTTTGATTTTGATGGACTTAAATAATAGTAAATTGCAAAGCTTATTTATTCTCTATCATTCACCATCCATTGTCCTTCTGTGCATAGATATTATGTTACTAACAATTAAATCCTCGAGTCAAGTTATTCGCCGAAGCGCTTGCATAAAAACCTTTCTTTTTATAGAACTTACACATCGACATAGATTTTGCAACGCCTTGTTTTTGTTTGTATCTCGCCCATCCCACAAATTTCCCCTCTCTCACGAGAGTAAGCGGGGACTGACGCAAACAGCCAAAGTCTCACACGCCAAGTCATTTGAAACAGATTATAACCACCCGACAACAGTTACTTTGTAACTTTGGCGGGTAGCGAACTTACTGGCTGAGGTCACCAATCAAAGGTCGCTGGTTCGAGTCCCGCCCAGGCATGGGGTGTTGTGTTTGTCCATTGGGGTTCTTTCATTGATTTGAAGAGGAGATAAATGATCATAGCCTTGATGCTTGCACCCTATAAACAAAAATACTAATACTCTCGTCCTGACCCACCATTTTCTCCAACCTGCCCACCATTTGGTGGTGGAAAATATAAATTGAGAATGGAGGAAAGACAATAAACAACAGAAAAAAATACAGGCAAATTTTCAATTGGTTGACTCATCCTTTAGGGCGATGTAGGGAGACCGACTGACTGTCTGATATCTTGTCACATTTTGCATTGTCCTCAAAGATACCTTATGTGCCACCATTACATGTGTGGCATGGCTCATATACTGGGTTTTGACGTTACGTTTATCCTTCCACTCCTACATTCTATAAACTTTTGTCAGTCTCACAACAGCAATTCTGACAAATTTTTAATTGTATGAGTTGTTTCATATCAGAGGTACATGAATTGTATGAGTTTAAAACAAATAGAAAGTAGCATTTAATTAACTCTAATGTGTTAGTGTAATTCTTATGAAACAATCATTGTAAGGGTATTTTGGTGTGTAATGCTCGCCATCTTCTATGACTAAAAATCAGGTTAAAACTTTTTAATAATTTGTGGTGGGGGGAATGCAGAATTTGGCAAAAGAATAAAACTTTTCAGAGTTTACGCATAAATTTTCATTGAGAGTCTCTCAAAATCTGATGATGATGAAGGGTAATCTAACAGTTGGGGTAGGTTTTTGATGGGCCTCAGGTTAATTTTCCCAATAAATCTTAACTTAATTCCTCTTCAAATGTGTATACTTCCGACCACCTTTCACTCTATCCAAAATCCCTATCTTCTTCCTACCCCCACCACGATTACCCAACATATTACCCTCCATACACAACCTTCAACAATCCACTGCCTCGTAATTACCCCTTCCATCTTCACCTTTTATGCCTTCTTTGGATTTCGTGCAGATGTTGCCTCTCTTCCCCTATATACCATTCTTAGCACTTCTTCCATAGTTTTCCTCTCTGTCCACTTCACATTCTCCAATCTTGACCAAACCCACATCTCAAAAGCCTCCATTATATGCTCATCATCCTTCCTCATGGACCAGGTTTTGAATCCATCAATTTCAAGTTCAAAAATGTTTTTATTTTCTGGCTATTTTGTTGCTTTATAGATTTGTTTACATTTTCAAATAATATACATATTAGTAACCAGAAAATCCCATTTTATTTTTAGGACTCATGTCCTCTTCGGGTAATATTTGAATCCATATAATGCTATTCTTAATGTCAGGATTTTCACTAATATTTTCTTTAAGTCCTTGCTAAAGCTTTATTACCTCTCATCAGCTCTTTCCTTTTCCAATAATAAATCTTTTGCTAATGCAATTTTTCCTCTAATATCCTGGTCACTTTGTTCATTTTCCTCTATTTTACTTCCCAAATATGTAAACTAATCTTTGACTGATCTTTTCTTCATGCCTCTGCTTAAGGTCCCTGTATTTATGTGTGCCAAAATTTCAGGAGCGACTCCGATGGTCCACAAGACTTTCCATTGCTACACTGTGCGAGCCAGCCAGGGAAGCTCCCAGGGGTCAAAGGACTCCAAGAATGCGAGCTCGCACCCCAAATCAGCTGGTGCAAGCCTACGAAGGTACAACGAAGCCTCGCTTATACAGGTTGGTGGTGTGTCAAGAGAGTTGTGAACATCCAGAAATGTATGCCATTTCCCGAAATGGTTAATACGACTTTTCCTTGGGGGATTCAGTAGAAGTGAAAAAGTCATTTGTGACCGAGGTGAAGATATATATAAACCCTTTTAGTACCCCTATCACCTGGTATATGCGAAAAATGCCAGCATTTTTTCGTAATTTGCTAAATTACACATTTAAACGATATAGTATACACCTATATAAATCTATTAACATCAATTTTTTTACACTCCAAGCACTTTTAGAGTAAGTATTTGATAAAAAATTTTTTATTAAACAAAAATTCAGGCCGATAGATCGGCCCACTGGCACCAAAAGGGTTAACGTTGCAATTCATACCAATTGGCTTGGGCTACACTCACATTGAATCTTTGTCACCATCTTCTCATATTCATAATCTTCACTGAGATCACTGTGGTTGCTGCAAGTGACTGATACTTCACCTTTCAACTTTGTAACCTAAAATACTTTCTACCTAGGCATAATATATTTTAGTGGCACAACTGTTGAATAGTCGCTGATAATTTTCTGAATTTCCCCAATAACAGTTGCACCACCACTGGTAATCGCGAACAATATCACTTTTGTGTGTTAACTGAAAGGATACAATTATTTTCACTGGACAGTTCCATGTGTTTTTGTAAAACCAATGTCCATAGTTGTTTAATTGTAATGTGTGTGAGAATATTTGATTTCTCTAAATCTGTGTATCTACTCACTGTGTGATGCTTGCTGCCCAGTGCATACGTATGTCATTACGAAAAAACATCAAGGATTCTTCTATAGAGGATTCCTTCTGCTCCACATATTCATCAGTTAAACTTGTGGATAATATGCTCTCAAGCTCTACTCCAGTTAGTTTTAACCTAAGTAGGTTGTTTTTCCATTATTTATATTTTCATTGTTAGTAGTGATGGATTTGAATTGATGAATCAGGCACAGCAAGGCAACAATAAATGGACGTCATTGACAGGATTTTCATTGTAGCCCTTGTTGTTGCTGTACGGCTATAAGTAAGATGTTGTAGCCGATTTTGACAGAAATGAGCTGTGAATAAATGTAACTTTTGGATCTGTGTTTAGATCTTCTGAGAGATCATTTTTCCATTTTTTTTTTTAATTTCCTCCCACCTCACCAAACAGCACGTTCAGGAAATCATGCAGAGTTGGTCCGATCAACTAGGCAAGTGCAGTCTGATATTCTGGCGTGCGGCGGGCCCCCACAACCAGAGCGTGTTGTTTGGGGGCAAGGCGCCACCCCTGTCCAAGTCGGACGCTCGTCTCCGCTCTATTCCGTTCCCCACAAGAAGGCCCACCTTCTTCGAGGTCCAGAGGGTCCACAAAGCCCTCTCCTCCCTGGAGATTTACGGTAAGCTCACATCATGAGTGGAGATATAATAAATACATATTGAAACAATGTATGTATCATATGGTGCAGTTCTTTGGTTGTTACATCAAAGCCAACATCTTGATTTATAGCATTTAAAGGGTTTTAGTTTGGAAACTTCCGTTCTTTCCAGCATTCCATAATTGGGACTGCACACCCCAATGCTTTCATTTATGTTGCAAATGTTTTTGAGTCAGCATGTCTATAAGTCTAGACTAAAATATCAATTATTTCAAAATGAACAGAATCCAAGAGTGAAGGAACTGTTGGAAGAACAATACACATATTTCATAATTTCACTTCATAAATTTATTTCATAATTATGGTTTTTATACTTTGTATCATCTTCAGGCCTAAAGGGATTGTGTTTGCTTTTTGACTGTAAGGTGCAACAAATCAATCCGATTCAATTTCCAAACTACTAAACATAACCTTATTTGAGGAGTTGATCTCGGATCCAAGTCAAGTCAGACCGTCTTTCTCAGTGACTTTTTATTTTTCCGCTGTTACTCCTGTTAAATATTTTTCATGTGGTTTTTTTTTGTCAGCTCTGTTAGATTTTACCTTTGTTCTTTTTTTAGAATCAGAGAATCATTTCATTTTGTGAACCTGAGCAAATACTGTGTATTGCCCACAAAGAAACAATAATATAGATTGTTACCTCAGATTTTCTCTGAAGTTATATTGGCCTACCTTTAAATTTGTTCTACCTCGATTTTAGTGTGTGTGTGAAATGTGCTTTAATGCAGTATTGCGTTAACAGAAGCCGAAGTGGGAAAAACCTATGACCTTGAGTACTTGAGTATCTTACTTATTCTATTTTACTTTTTACCATTGCCATTGATGGTTTTAAATGTCACATAAATGAAAAATAGTGCCTTTTCATTTGAACGTAATACAAATATTCTTAAATATCATAACATTTACGACATCAGGCTTCACTTAGAGGAGCTTATGAATATCCATAGTTGACATAAATGTATATATCGTACTCTTCCACACAATTTTTGTTTGGCACTTTAGTGTATTACTGCATCGACAGGTAAATATTATATTTACTTAGAGGACTATACCAATAACTGATTTTCTAATGTACTTGAGGATTGTGTCGTAAAGAAAGTTAACTTTTTAAAGTCCAAAACTATATTTTCTGTTTCTGGTACATATATTAGGTTTAAAGTCTTAGGTTTCAGTCATTTTCAAAGTGGAGAAAGAGTCCAGTGTTACACGTGTACTCAGGGTAGGTGAGATGAGTAGAGTGAAAATTGTAATTAATGGTGGAAATAATTTTCTTGTAACTGAGAAGTAATCTGATTTGAGAAGGGAGGAGAGTGGGCTGTAAGAGAAGTTATGCCAGGATTTTCCATGTAGAGGCCCAGCTGAACCTCCATACGTTCTCAAATAAAATCCCATGAACCTTCATTTTGGGACAGAAAAATTAAAAATGAATCAGGCCCCAGACAGAACCATGAAGAACACCATGGAATATATATGTATAATATATATATGAGAAAAATACGCCATAGGCGGTAAATATAAAATGGGATAGGAATTTGGAAAGAGGATAGGAA
>WURS02013754.1:0-12251 GCA_011762765.2 Rhinocypha anisoptera | reverse complement strand
TTGTGCGAGGAAAAAATGACATTTTATATCTATCTGTTCGGCATCCTAACTCTCTGATTTTATGAACGTGATCTAATTTACCGTAGTATGTCGGTGCCGGTAATATGCCTTATTTCTAATCTCAACGTTGAAATGAAACTCCTGAAATCTGCCTAAAAGATTTAACCTGTACATCAACCTTCGCTCAGCGAGTGCATCCAAGTACATGGTCCCCTCTTGGAGTTGCTCCACCTACTTCTCGCGTGATATTGTCAATTCGGTCTCGCATTCATGATTTCGCAACATGTCCGAGTAACAAGGAGTGTGCACGTTACAAGGTCGACGGCCAGAACACGATGGAATTCTCGAGGCTGCCCGAAAATCATTCGGTAGAATACGCCCAGTGTATCGCCCCACAAAGATGAGCGAGTGACAAGATAAAACCGATTCTCATTTAACGAGAACGTCAGTCTGAAGGGTTCATTCACACGAGTTAAGAGGGCTGGAACAGTCGAGACACCTTTCCTGCACTCAAATCTTTTCCTGGAGGAAATATGCGGCAGACTTCCGGAGGCTCGATTCCACGAAGAAGGACTCCTCGACTCCGAATCTTAAGAACAACGTCTCATCCCGTTCAAGACAAGCGAGTCCTTTCAGCGTGTGCGTGTGTGTGTAGGAGATAGATAGAGAGAGAGAGACAGACAGACAGACAGACAGATACACGAGGAATCATCGGCGGTTTACAACAGAGAATCAGAGTCTCCACCATGATAACTAATATAAAAAATTCACCAAAATTAATTAGCTTCCCTTGTCCGGTTCAAATTCGTGCTAAAAGCTTATGATAGTAAATATCATACGCGCGCCGCGATAAGATTTACGACCGCACAAGGTTGGCGGCATATAGTATCGAATAACAGCCGACCGGAGACAACGAACAGAAACCTCAATCAGGGCCGACGTTCTGAGAAGTAATAGCTCGAGAACAACCAGATGCCATAATCTTTTTTTTATTATGTTTGACCACGACTTCTTCGATTTTCAAATATCATCCTACCGTTTCGGAAACCACGTCAAACTCTCCGGGTTCTCACAATGAGTCCCCCTATGTTTTAAGGCAACTCCCTTCATATGGTGAAGTATAAGTGGATCAAATGTGTCAATCTGTTTGACGATACAGTCCCAATATGTACTTCTTCAAGAAGAGAAACGCTTCATTTCTCGAAAATTATACAGTGCGATATAACTATCACTAACAGTAATAAAAAAAATCTCGTATTATCTAGTAATTTTGTCCTTTTTTGCAATATATTTAACCACGGCCTCACTATTATAGCATTCCCATAAAAGTAGAGTCGCGAATGTTAAAAACGGAAGTAAAAACTGTTTAATGACCACTTCAATCAGATGGTAAAGTAAAAACTTCTAAATTTTAAGGTTAATTGTGGGAAAATGTTTGACGATACGCTCCAATAAAGTACTTCTTATAGAAAATAAATACTTGATTCCTAGATAATTATAGTATGCGAACTCAAACTATCTGTAATTTACAGAACTAAAAAAATTTCACGTATTTTCTGGTGATTTTCTTCTTCGCCGCAATATTTTTAAGCGAGGCCTCACTACAATCGCGTTCCCAAAAAAGTAGAGATACGAACATTGTAAACGTAACTCATAACTATGTTTTAAGTCAACTCCCTTTATATGGTGAGGTATAAGTGGATCAAATGTGTGAATCTGTTTGACGATACGGTCCCAGTATGTACTTCTTAAGGAATAGAAACGCTTCATTCTTTGAAAATTGTACAGTGCGAAATTTAACTATCACTAATTTACACAAATTAAAAAAATCTCGTATTATCTGGTAATTTTGTCCTTTATTGCAAGTTATTTAACCAAGGCCTCACTATTTACGCATTCCCATAAAAGTAGATCCGCGAATATTAAAAACGTAAATAAAAACTTTTTAATGACCACTCCCTGTTGTGTCCTTTCTGCCGCCCTCCCACCCTGCCCATCTTTCAATTTGCGCGAGTGATTTCTCGCCCCCCACCCCCCAAGCTCTGTCTCTCTCACTCTGGGAACGGAGAGAGAAAGAAAGAAAGTCTCCTTTTTCGTCATCGCCTTTTTATGCGTCAATTGTCGAGCGGGGGAGGTGGACGTGGGAATATTTTTCCGGAAGTGGACGTGTTTAACGCTCTCGCCTCGACTATTAAGACTCCCCCGTATTAACTCACTTTGTGGGACCCCGTTTCGTTCTCGGAAGGAAAAATTTGTTTATAGTACTTAAAAAGAACTTTATTTCACAACCCGGTTTTCAATTGTACGGTTAGATGCACCTGAAGTTGACTGTATAGTTGAAACCCGGGTTGTGAAATAAAGTTCTTTTTATGTGGAAAAACAAAGTGTTCCTTCCAAGTATTAAACTCCCCTCATTCTCTCTTCCTTCCCCCTCCGCGCGACGGCCGTCGTCGTCAGGAGGTTGGGGGGGGGGGAAGGGAGGTGGGAGGTGGACAACGTGATCGCCCCTTCGTTTCCCCCCGGGGGGCGTGGCGTGACGTACTGCACCTATACCGTGAAAAGCTTGTTCTCTCTCTCCGTTTTTATTTCCCTCCTCCGTCCTTGTTTTGTTTGTGTCTCAAATGGTTTTTGTGTCTTTGTCAGTGCGATTGGGGGACTTCGTTTGTCTTCTCTTGATCACGTTTGATAAAATGGTTTTATTTATACTTAACTTTCCTCCCAAGTTCAAGATTTTTTGTGGTAGTTGCCTTTCGTATTAAAATAGCTCCAAGCAATAATTAAAACAATAAAAAGTCAAATAAGCAGTATATAAAATATATGAATGCTTCTACTACATGTTGTTTTCACTTTGCTCTTCGTTGGAATTATGCTAGCAGATTGAGGCCTAATCAATATGGCGTCGTGGATCATAAATGACCTTGGATGAAAAAATATGCCCTGAATATATGTACCTCTCATCTAACTTAAAAGATGTGAAGATGGCTCCTAAGTACTCGCACTTAAAGCATTAAAGACTTTCATCTTAAATGTTATTATCATAGTGTTATTTTTCGGGAGTCCCGCGTTCAAGAGTTTATAGGCAGACGTGTGATGTCACCAGCGAACGTTTCTTTAAGGAGATACGTTTTCAGGAATACGGAGAACTGTGACTTTTAGACTCTGGATCTCCTCTTGACGAAGTAGCTTTTAGGGTCTTGTCCCGGGGTGGGGCCCTCTCTGTAGAAGGATCTTCCGCATGTCTCGTGGGGATATTTAACTTTTGCATTATTTAGGGCATTTTTTTACCGGGCGTAATAAAGTATAATATCGATTTCTTGCTTTATTTTATGCCCGCCCTATATATATCATGAATCATGAACTGGTACAGTTACCAGTTCGTCTCAAGTATGTTTTGGCAGTTTCACGCTTCCTTGCTTAACGGCTGCTCGATTGCTGATGTCACCTTCTCGAGTATTGGTAAGTTCGTAATTAAGAAACATAAGTGCCGACGGTGGATTTGTTATGCAGTAACTCTTATTCTCTCTCTCTCAATGTGGCATTACTTAATAGAATCAATTTAACATCGTTAATGACGGGTCGTATGCTGAAATTGAAGTGCCAACTAGAAGAAACTCCCTATGGAGCTGGAATGTGGAACTGAAAGCTTTGATGTTGCCACGAATCGATTTGTGTTACCGGGAAGTGTGCTCGTTGCCTAGGCAGCCAATCTCCTTAGGAGTCGAGACCGAGATTAATTTATCGCATTCCGTTGTCAAGATTGAGTCAGCTAACCATTGGATAAGAGAGATAATTCTACGCATGTTGTTCTTGTTTGAGTGACCTTGATATATTTTTGGACCTTTCCTTTGCAGGAATATGCAATTCATATACTTTTATTTTTTCCCTTGATTAGTTGGGGAGTGTATTATGAGATTCCGAAAAAAACATTTACCGGCGACAGTGGTATCTTTGAGTATTTTTATTCGGAGTCAAATTCCCAGATCCACGGCGGTTTGTGACGTTTCAGAGTTGGCCTCGTGTGTTTTTGCGGGGCGAAAGAAAAAGTGTTTGTCATAAATATGCCGGGCACGTCTGATGGGTGATTCGCCTCCCCATCTTGGTTGGTGAGGTCGCAGATACCCACTTTTAATTGCAAAAATTGAAATGAATTCCGTTTTATCGTTTTGATGACCAGCCTGCACTCTTGGTTTTTATCGATCGGAAATGGATATCCGATGTGCACCATTGTGAGAGTCTCGAAAGATTTCAGCGTTTCCTTTATTTTATTTTTGTTTGAGCACTCATCCCTATCTTCCTTATCTCCCGAACGTCCTTATCTCGGCCTCGGAGGGGAGACCAACGGTAGAGATGGGCGATTTTAAGGATTTAAGCGATTCGAATCGTATTATTGTGAATGGATTAGTTAAAAAAATCGGATTCGATTCGAATCGTATGCGAGATCATATCATAACAAAACTGGATTGAATTGAGTCGTCGTCAAGCAATTGGCTGTGAAAGGTCAAGTGATTCAATGTTGCTTTTATTTTTCCGCGGTTCAAGGGACGTGATAAATTATAAAAATAACTATATGCAAACACTAACATTATCCTGAACGACTATAAAACATGTTTCTCTAGAATGTCGACCGACGTGTACAAATATCTCGCAAGCGATCACAAGGGTGTTTGAATGCACTCTTTAGGAATCAGTCATAAAATGAGTACAATATAGTTGCGAATCACTGTATTTTTTTCTTCAAGTATTCCGTATCAGCATTGACACTCGTGCATTAGTAGCAGCTTCTTCACGAAACAGCTGTTTTACGCAGCTCCAGTGATGTTAAAATCACAGTACTAGATGGCCCTAGACACCTGGCGGCCAATATATGGACACGAATCTAAGCGAATCGAATCACTATCCACCTCTCGGCCGAAATTCGAAGTTGGATCGGAGTGAATTGGAATCGTATTCGAATCTAATCGTAACTGAATCGAAATCGTAACCGAATCGGAATTCTTAACTGAATCGAATTGTAATAGAAACGAATCGAATCAGAATCGGATTCAAAATGCGAGTAATGGATTCGAAATGATTGGAAATCGTATTAATATAATCGATTTCTCGGTGAATCGAATCAGAATCGCCCACCACGGCCATCGCACGGGGTTCTCAGTCATCTCGTGTGTTGGTTTGTCCCGTAGCCGTCGCGGTACCTGACTCCCCCGCATTCCCGGGAGCGGCGGCGGGGAAGTGGTGGGAGGTGGTTGTCGGCCGGGCGATTGCGGGAGCGGTAATTTGCGCCGCTTATGGTGAGAGGGGGAAGGGAGAGTGGGTCAAGGCTCGCTCGGGAGGAGGGAATGAACCCCGGCAGCGAATCGGTCCCTCCTCCTCCTCTGCCCCGCCCCCCCCCCCCCTCCCCTTCAGTGGGAGTGGCCCCGAGAGGCTCAAATACTCTTTCCGTTCCCATCCGACCACGTTTTTCTCACGGAGTGGGGGGGGGGGAGGCATGTGGCTGGCTTGTGGAGTGGGGCACAAAACTTCAATCCTTTTACGTATCTCTCGATTTGATTCTTCTTACTTCTCGATCAAGGGAGAAGCTATTCTACTCTCGCCTCGTTACGGCTGAATTCACCTTATTGTTGCGGAATAAGGACCGTCGTACGTGTTTCACGTATTTCGGAAGGCAATTTGGCAGTGCGGTTTATTCCCCTTGCCCACAATCGGTTTATTCCCCTTACCTGTCCACACGTCCTTCTCGATGAATACTTGTCGGTGTACGGTGTCGCCGTTCTGCCGCAGTTCCCAAATACTATGTCACCTTTCATTTTCTCTCGTTTCAAGGAGTGAAATGTGGAGTACGATGTGCGCCAACGCGGGATCCGTCGAAAGAAGAAAGCTTCGTTATAATTTTATCCCTGCCGTGTCCGGGAGTAAAGGGTGGTTTTACTTCTTCTTTGGTGTTTCAGTTCGAGAGAGAATTCATTTCCACATTCTCGTTTTTAAAGACTTCGCAAGTGGGGATCCACCTATCGCCCTGCGCCTTTAATAACGATTGCGGGGGAGAGGGGGGCGTGTGTTTGGCCATCCCCATCCGACTTGAGCGTGGTGGTCCCGCCTTTTGTTGCCACCTCCACGTCACCGTATTCATAAACACTCGTGTGATATTTTCTTGGGACACGTCACACAGAGATGGAGTAATGAATTTTCAACTCGTACAACTGTGCCATATATGTATAAGAATTGCTCGTACGCATCTCTAAATTTCATAGTTATTCCCTCTGGTTATATTTGATCGGCACACGTAACATTCCATTGTCGTTAGTATTAAATGAATCGCATGTCAGGAGGGAGGACTTTATCACGGTTGTCACTTGTGGTCCAAGCCTTTCCAAGGGACATTTCCAGCTTCTTTCTGTGCGGACGTTTAACGTAGCCGTCCCGGTATTCCTTGGCCCGATCCGTCGCGGGCTGCTAGACCTCTTTCGCCCGAGATCAGCCAAGCAAGTGCGGTCTCTCCGCGAGGTCCCCCCGTCTCTCCCCTCCACTTCACCATCCCCCCTCTCCCGAATGCGTGGGCTTGGGCGTAATTGTTTCAGGAATGAGCATGATGGGGGCTGGCGTGAGTGCGTGCCCTTGGCGGGAACTGGTCGCCGCCTCTCCGGCGCGATGGGCCTGCTCTCGTATGCGGTCGAAGTCGCCATTGTCGTCTTCGGGTAGAAGAAGACCACTTCGTCTCCTTCCTGTCCCTCCGCGGGCTCCCTATCCATCTGAAACCCTTCCCTCCCCCTCTTCTTCGGGGGGTGGTAGTCCGCCGCCGAAGTGCGACACGGTGGGGGGCAATGATCCCCTCTGACTGTGTTGCTTTTTCTTCTTCGGGTGTCCTATGGGGGGCGGAGGGAGGGGAAGGGGAACTCTCTTGCTCTCGTTTCATGAATGAGGACTCCACATTTCGGAAGGTTTTCGTCATTTGTTTTAGGTCGTACACACTCATTTTTATTCGTCCGATTCGGAGGACGATTCCTCCCGCTCGCGTCGTCATCTTCCGGAAATTGACACTTCACGCCCGGAAAGTCAAGCTGATGAGTTCCGAAGGGAAGATGCTGTAGGTGAATTTAATTTAATATTTTCTTCATCGCCAGGCTCATTACAAGTCGATCCGGCTTGACATCCGGAAAGCTTGAGAGCTTCGGTCTCCGCTAGTTCAACGACGCTGCCTTACAAACAGAGGAATTTACTGATAGGTCACATGCGGACATGTCGATGTTCATACGCCGAAAAAGTTGAACTAAAAGACCCGCTTCGCGTTCCGAGCCACGACATAGAATCACTTCACCCCATGTGTTTTTTCGAGAGTCATTTAACATAGAGCGTAACGGTAGGATAGTAATATAACTTATTTGGCCATGCTCCAAGTTACAAGAAGACGGCATAACGAGAACTGAATGACTTTCTTTCAAAAGTGGTTAAAATATATGAACTGAATGCTCACGCCAAGTACATTGGAGCTAGTTCTTTGTGGGTGCCATAAAGAAATCCCAACCGCAGACGAAAAGTTTAGTGGAAATGATGTATTCTGCTAAGGTTAGTTATTCATTTGCATTCACCAGATGGACTAAGAATGTTGTCACTGGAAATAAGACTAATAATAAGAATAAGGTGGTTCACTCCCAGGTTCTCGAGAATAAGGCGCCTAGAGGTCTTATCGTAGCCATCGCACGATGTCTGCCCACGCCGAGGATTCTTGGAAGCCTGAGAGACACTAATGAACGCCGCGAAAGTCTCCATCACACGAAACTGGATCCTGAGAGAGTTTGATGAAATAGAAATGTCCGCACAAGGTTATTTTCCTAGACAATGCTTTTGTTGCAATTCAACAATATCGGGTCTCCTAAGGCCCACGCTATCCAGCGTTGCTCCCCCGACCACCAACTGTTATACAGAGCCTATAATTTGTGTAGGCAATTTTCTCCCTAATCTTTGGCAAACATGTTATATAAATGTATTTATATGCATAATGAACTATACTATGAAAAATTCCTACCAATTTGCGGACAAGGCCTCCAAGAAAGTGTTACTTTCAGGATCTCATGATGAACTCTAAACTTTTATATGGTGGAATTGGCAGATTTATTCTTTCAAACTTTCCCAATACGAAAGGTGTCCACGAATTGACTCCTGAGACTTTTTCGTGTGCATATAAATCTTTTTTAGTGGTCTTGATAACAACTTGTTCCAGCGCTCACGACGTTTGAGTTTAATTTGAATTGAATCGAAATTTAAATGTTGGAAATAAACTGGCTGCCTTTTCCTTTTTTTATGTGGCAAAGGCAGCGTGTTTTTTCCAATCTTTAAGCACGGAATTATAGAGAAACGAGCCAAAAGCAGTGCATTAAATCGAAATTATTCATGCGTAAATGAATGTGGCCATTTTTTTTAGCTCTAAGAGTCGTTGTATAAATTCACGTGTTTTTTCATTTTACAGATATCTCAAAGAAGTCCACATTTATTTAAAAAATATTCCTTCATCTGCAACTGGTTGAAAATCGGTCTTCTGAATGTTAACACCTTCGAATAATTAATTTACGGCGGAATGTTAACACCCGATTGTTTGTATCACTTGGGAAGCACAGAGAAAAAAAATAAAAAGGCCTTACATGTTGGTTCTGTAATTTCCAAGGAGTAATCTTTTAACTTTGGCCACCGTGCTTTCTTATGCTCGGCATATTTCCCCATTCGCGTATTGTCTGGTTTTGTGAAACAATTTGACACGAAAACCTGATAATTTGGTTTTTGATCTCCGTTGTAGCACTTGTACCGTAAGCTGGATTAATTCACCGTATTATAATCAAAACACATTATCGAACGATGAATGAAACTGAACAGCTTACCTTAAAACCACGCGATCAAAGAAACGTTTAAAGAAGTCAATCGTTCAAGAAAAGGCAAAATTCTATTTACCACCCTATAATCCAAGAAAAAATGCAATTAACTTAAGTACTATGAAATAACCATACAACCTTCGTAACTAGTTATCGAAAGACACACTAGTATGCCTTGCTTTTGCCGAAAATATCACAAAAGTTTGATTAGGCTTGAAGCACCGGCCTGCCCTGAAGCGAGGCGATCTTCACACTGACCAGGAAAAGGTGTGGTAAAATGTTTCCCGGTCCACCGCTGTGAGGCGCTGCCATCACTAGAGCGTCTGCGCGCCAGGTTTCAATTCCAAAACGGGCCAATGAGAAGTGAAATGGTCATCCTTCTACGCTCCACGTCTTGAAGTTAGTCCTTCCTACAGGAACAGAACACTTTCCTACGCGGACTGGACTATAAAAGTGATATCTGAGCGGATCACGTGAGGGGGTGATCGCTAGGTTTGTATCAAATAACGCAGTTTGAACACAGCAGTTCGAGCACCCCGAGCACGGGCAGTTTCAGAGCACCACATCATTATGAATGTTTAACCCTTTTTAAGTTTAACATGTGTTAAAGATTAACTTGTTAAAGTTGTCACAAAATAACAAAGTGACCCTATTGCCATGGGGGAAACCTTAGTCAACTGTGACTACTCTGCAGCTTAAGCGTGGAACTTTTTCTTTAATTAAGACGGCAAAGGCATATTGGATGAGATGGAAGTGTTATTCCACTGGCGTGAAAGCATATGCAGATATCTCTGCGATTCTGACTCACACGATGGCGAACCAACTTCAATAATACGTGTGTGGCTTGTGTTTCGTGATTGATGGCACTTCAGAGTGGGATGAGTAGCTGTTTAAATCGTTCTTCAGGATCAAAATATTAAGTAAAGTGAAAAAACTTTACTTGGAGAAGCTTCTTAGTGGCACTCGTCTGGATATGCCCGACTGTTTTGGAGAGACAACACTCAGCCACGGCCAAGTCATTTGTGAGGTTTTTGGCGAAACAACACGTTTTAGTGGTTTTTCCATAATTCAGTGAGACTTTATATCCGCTACAATTTGTACTCGATGGGAATATTCTGTGCAAATATTGAGCATTCCAATTGCTCTTCGGATGAAACATCCAGGAAAAAGGATAATTTCTGCTGGCACTCTGCTGGCTGGATATGTGTGATAGCGTATATCATGTAGTAAATTTGGAAGTGAGATTATTGGGGACAATTGTTGAAAAACTAAGAACCATTATCATTTCTTGTTATGACTATGAAAAAACAATTAACCTATTGAAATAAGCAAAATTTATGACTTTAATAACAAGGGTTCGGGATGAATGGTTGTATGAACTGTTGCAAGCCTGTAAATTAATCGGAAATATTTTGTAAATTCATGAATGGCTACTTTCCGATAACAGATGAGGCAAGATCTTACCAAAATCGCCGACGTAACAGATTTAAGTAGGTTGAGGAGAATTCCGAACCTCTGGAGGCAGAAATGAAATCAGACTATATATTCATGCTTCAGGAATACAAAGTATTATTCAACAAATATCTCATCCACTTGAACGCCTTAGTGAATACAACAATCTACTTTTTCTCCGCATACGAAATGATACTGAACAGTAAGTCTGTGAATTCGAAGGGATTATATTGAAATAGTAAAGTATAATTAATTATGTTTCCAGGAGATTCTAGTTTGAGGAAAACTAAATAAAAGTACTGTTATTTAGAATTCTGGCATTAGTAAAGGATTGACAAAATTTTTGGATTGATGAAAGAGAAAATAAGTAGAGAAATAATGAAAACCTTAATGAATTAGATTCACTGAGGAATACGTCACCTGATGGAATTCAATAATGAAAAAAATAGATGTTGTGGCTTAGATGTAACTCCACAGCAAAATTAATATTTTGTGTGTGGAAATACATCTAATTTACAACATTTATTTTTTATTCATTGAATACGTAGAGTAGAAAATTTATTGGTTACAAATGCGGAAATTTTTGGATATAAGAATGAGTTGGGCTGAAAAGGTTTCAGATTTGACTGTGGCGAAGATTGGAGAAAATAAAATGGGCGAGAATGAAGGCCAACGACAAGGAAACAGAGAACGTTGGTAGCTATTGAACGAGGCCATACATCTGGGAGTAATATAAAGAAGACATGCAAAGTGAATGACAAACATGTTCAAAGGCAATGGCGTTTAAAATCCGTGGTAGAAGGCCGAACGTGAAGAAATGTGGCAGGGGAGAAAAACGTCTCCGTGATACCCCGCAAGGGCGCGTGACAGGCGGTGGGCAGGCCACAGGCATCCGTTTCCACATTCATTCCTACATTAGATGTTATTCAATTTATTAAATATAAAATAAGATATTTCGGATGATTTTAAAAGGCTTGCCAGCTGCAAATTGTTATTCATTCGAATTGTAAATCTAAATAGGGTCTATCATGAAGCGTAACATTTTGAAGATGGAGTCACATACTGAGTAATGAAATAAATGATTAAAATAGGGTATAATTAGAGAAAAAGAAAAAGTGAATAACAAAGTATACGAACTGTTTTACCATATTTCTTTGAATGAGAAAATATATTTTCCATTTTCTAATAATTTAAACTAATATACTCTGATGGTACTTATATTTCAGTTTTGCGCAATAACGTAAATATACGTTAAATTTACTGAAGTATTGAGGGAAATCAAACAATCCACAAAGCAAAAATTGTGATTAATGGTAATATTAGGAGAAGAGATGTAAGTGCCGGGTAAATAAACTATATCAATGAAGGTATTGAATGGGTATGTCTGAAGCAGTGACTATTGTTTGTTGATCCAAATTGCTGGATAAACAAAAGAGACCTGGGAAGAGAGAGCATGCACCTAAACAGAAATGATTTATTTAAGTTTGGGAAGCTATTAAATGATATCGTAAATTCAGTGCTGTCGGAAAACTTATATTGAAAATCGGAGGTGGAAAGGGTCGGGAGGGGAGAACAGATGGAGAGAGACAAATCAGGGGTCCAGAAGGTGGCTTGATCATGAACACGAGTGTAAAGAAAATAGAAAACGACAAGAGACTAGCAACGGAAAGTGGGCGCGAAAGAAATGCTGAAGCCGTAGGATCCACGAGGACGGACGGAGAGGAGAGCGGGTGGTCAAAAAAAACAATAATAGAAGGTAAGGGTTTGAGAATTGTTCAGGTTAACTGCCGAAGTATTTGAAGCAAAAAGGAAGGTTCTTCTGTCTTCTATATTTTCAGGAACACTTTCTTCTGTCTTGGTTGCTTTTTATAATCCGTATGTTATTTTTGGAACAGAATCCTGGCGGCAAAACGAAATAAATTCAAATGGAATTTATTTCGT